>SNQJ01S0014748.1:198869-226272 GCA_010110895.2 Picea sitchensis
ATAAATTGTTTATTTAATTGTGAATTTTTTTTTATATAACTTATATATTATTTAGTATTTTTTATAAAATTTAATTATAAAAAAATATATTTGAGTCATTTTCATTAATATATTTAAAAATTTATTTTATCATTATAAATTTATGTATTTTTATTTATTTTATTATTATAATTATGTATTTTATTATTTTGACATCTTTTATAAATGATTATTTTGTTGGTTTATTTAAAAGTAAATTGTTTAAAATAATAATCAAAACACTAACATATAAAATACAAATACTTTGTATTGAATCTAAACTAAATGTAGTGTATTAATATTTTGTTAATTCGTGTATTATTAATGTATTGATTTCTTAATGTATTACTACTTTAGTTATGTATTTATTAAAAATGTATTAATGTATATTGTATAATACAATATTAATAGAGTTAGTTATAAATGAATTTCGGTTAAATGTTTTTCTACTGTAAATCATAATTTATTTTGATGCCTTCCTTTATGTTTTCTTGAAAATCGCATTTTGCAACACCAAAAAGAGTAATGCATACATGCATACTCTAATTTTATATATGCTTATTTTTAAGGGATAGATTTTACAATTCAATATCATATTCTATCAATTTCCGTAGAACAAGTATCATTCTAAGTTTCCTTCTATGTAATATATCACATCAGTTCAATGTTCCTATAATTTTTAGAAAGGAACCACTTAGTTAGATTTAAAAAAAAAAACTTTACCAAAACTTCCATTTCGTAATGTGTCGAACAAAAACCAACCTTGAAATCCGATGAAAATGCCCCGATGTTCCAATCTTATGAAAAAAATTGGACATTACAACATGACAAACATAGTAATGTTGCACTGGGTCAAACATAGTAATGTTGCACAATGACAAACATAGTAACGTTGCAATATTATCAACATAAAAACATTGCAAATTCTTGAATATACTAATGTTACAAAGTGATGAACATAAACCGATGTTGCAATGTGGCCAACATAGGCAAGTTGTTGTAATGTGGCTAGAAACGTCACATTGTGATGAACATCAAAAAACATTGCAATGTGCTGCACATCACCTTGTCATCACAATGTGAGGAACATATACAAATGTCACAATGAGACAAACATACACACTGATCACAATGTGACAAACATAGCCATGTCCTCATAAATTGAAGCACATAGCCTTGTCTTTGCAATGTGACAAACATAAAATAATGTCACAATGTGATGAACAATTCCCTCTCATCACAATGTGATGAACATATTATCATGTTGAAATGTGACACACATATCGTGACGTCACACTGTGAGAGACATTTTCAAATGTCGCAATGTGATGAACACAACCCATTGTCGCATTTTGATCTCCACAACCCAATGTGGCAATACCACAAACATAGATGAAAGACGAACATTTCCCAATAGTGAAATGTGAGGAACATAACCCATTATCAGAACTTTTCAAACCTATTCCAACACCAACCCTAACATCCAAAGAACATTCCTCGACATTCCAATATGACGAACAAAACTCAATGTAACAACATGAAAAAAATAGTGTTGTTGAAATGTGTCAAACATAGTAACATCACACAATGTAAAACATAGTAAATTTGCAATTTGATGAACATAAAAACATTGAAATTTGTTGAACATAGTAACATCGCAATGTCATGAACATAAATTGGCATCGCAATGTCATGAACATAAATTGATGTCGCATTGTGACAAACATAGGCATGTTGTTTCAATGTGGATAGTAATATCGCATTGTGACGAACATAAATATATGTTCCAATGTGTTGCACATCACCTTGTCATCAAAAGTGATGAAAATTTTCTCATGATGCAATGGGACGCACATATCCCAGCATCACAATGTGAAAAACATTTCCAAACATCACAATGTGTCGAACATAGTAACCTTGTCATCTGACAAACATCCATCGATGTTCCAATCTGATGAACAAAATTGAACATTACAATGTGACGATCATAGTAATGTTGCACTATGTCAAACATAATAATGTCACACAATGACGAACATAGTAACGTTGCAGTCTAATGAACATAAAAAAATTGCAATTTCCTGAACATACTAATGTTGCATAGTGATGAACATAAATCGATATTGCAATGTGGTGAACATAGGCATGTTGTTGCAATGTGGATAGTAAGGTCACATTGTGAAAAAAATAAATGGACATTGCAATATGTTGCACATCACCTTGTCGTCCTAATGTAATGAACATACATAGATGTCACAATGTGATGAACATATACCTTTATCACAATGTGATGAACATAGCCATGTCATCATAACTTGATATAGATAGACATGTCGTTGCAATGTGACAAACATAAACAAATGTCACAACATGATGGATATTTCCCTATCATCACAATGTGAAGAACATATCCTCGGTTTTGAATGTGACACACATATCCTGATATCACATTTTGATAGACATTTCCAAACATTGCAATACGATGAAAACAAACTATTTTCTCATTGTGATGTGCACAACCCAATGTGGCAATGCAGAAAACATATACCATTATTGCAATGATACGAACATTTCTCGATATTGCAATGTGAGGAACATAACCCACAATCAAACTTGTCAAACCTATTCATACACCCACCCTATCATCCGGCGAACATGCCCTGACATTCCAATCTAATGAACAAATCTAGATGTGACAGTGTGACAAACATAGTAATGTTGTAATGTGTTAAACATAGTAACCTTGCACAATAGAAAACATAGTAATGTTGCAACCTAATGAACATAAAAATGTTGCATTTTGTTGAACATAGTAACGTCGCAATTTGTTGAATATAGTAACATTGAAATGTCATGAACATAAATTGACGTCGTAGTGTCATGAACATAAAATGTTGTCACAATGTCATGAACCTAAACTAATGCCACAATGTGACGAACATAGGCATTTTGTTGCAATGTATATAGTAACATCGCATTATGAAGAACATAAATAGATTTTTCAATGTGTTGCACATCACCTTGTTCTTGAAATGTAACAAATATTTCCTCACGGTGAAATAGGATGCACATATCCCAACATCGCAATGTAACACAAATTTCCAAACGTCACAATGTGTCAAACATAGTAACCTTTTCATCCGACGAACATGCCTCGATGTTCCAATCTGATGAACAAAATTGGGCATTACAACATGACAAACATAGTAATGTTGCATAGTGTCAAACATAGTAACGTCACATAGTGACAAACATAGTAACGTCACATAGTGACAAACATAGTAATGTCACATAGTGACAAACATAGTAACGTTGCAATCTGATGAACATGAAAACATTGCAATTTCCTGAACATACTAATGTTGCAAAGTAATGAACATAAAATGGTGTGGCGGCGTGGCGAACATAGCCATGTCTTTGCAATGTGGATATTAATTTCACATTATGACAAACATAAAAAAACATTCAATATGTTTCACATCACCTTGACATCATAATGTAACAAACATACACATATGTCACAATGTGGATAACCATTAATTCCTTGGGGACAAACATAATTTTATGGACATAGCCATGTCATCCCAATGTGACAAAAATAAAAGAACATGACAACATGATGAATGTTTCCCTATTGTCACAGTGGGATGAACATATCCTAACGTTACAATGTGACACATATATTGATGTTCCACTGTAACATACATTTCCAAACATTGCAATGTGACGAACATAACCCATTGTTGCATTGTGATGTGCACAACCCAATGTGGCAGGGTGACAAGCATAGAGCAACATTGCAATGAGACAAATATTTCTCGATATTGCAATGTGAGGAACATAACCCACCTTCAGAATTTGTCATACCTATTCCAACATGAACCCTATCATCTGATGAACATTTCATGATGTTCCAATCTGATGAACGAAATTGGACATGACAACGTGACAAACATAGTAATGTTGCAATGTGTTAAACATAGTAACGTCGCATAGTGACAAACATAGCAATGTTGCAATCTGATGAACATAAAAACATTGCAATTTATTGAACATAGTAATGTCGTAATTTGTTGAACATAGTAACGTCAAAATGTCATGAACATAAATTGACGTCGCAATGTCATGAACATAAACTGACGTCACAACGTCATGAATAAACTAACGTTGCAATGTGATGAACATAGGCATGTTGTTGCAATGTGGATAGTAAGCTTGCATTGTCATGAACATAAATATATTTTTCAATGTGTTTCACATCACCTTGTCGTCGAAATGTGACGAACATTTCCTCACGGTGAAAAGGGATGCACATATCCCAACATTTCAATGTCACAAACATTTCCAAACATTACAATCTATCAAACATAGTAACCTTGTCATTTAATGAACATGCCCTGATGTTCTAATTTGATGAACAAAATTGGACATTACAATGTGAAAAGCATAGTAATGTTGCATTGTGTTAAACATAGTAACGTTGCACAGTGATGAACATAGGAATGTTTCAATATCATGAACGTGAAAACATTACAATTTCCTGAACATACTAATATTGCAAAGTAATGAATATAAAATGGCGTTGCAATGAGGAAAACATAGGAATGTCGTCACAATGTGGATAGTAACATCGCATTATGACAAATATAAATAGACGTTTCAATCTGTTGCACATCACCTTGTCGTCATAATGTAACAAACATATACAGATGTTGCAATGTGGATAACATTAATTCCTTGGGGATACACATAATTTGACGGACATATCCTTGTCTTCACAATGTGACAAACATAAACGAACGTGACAACGTATCGAATATTTTCTTATTGTCACAATGTGATGAACATATCCTCCTGTTGCAATGTGACACACATATCTTGACGTTTCATTGTGACAAAAATTTACAAACATTGCAATGCGACGAACATAGCCCATTTTTTCATTGTGATGTGCACAACCCAATGTGACAGTGTGACAAACATAGACCAACATTGAAATGAGACGAACATTTATTGATATTTCAATGTGAGGAACATAACCCACAGTCAGAATCTGTCAAACCTATTCCAACACCAACCCTATCATCCGATGAACATGCCTTGACATTCCAATCTGACAAACATAATTGGATGTGAGAACGTGATAAACATAGTAATGTTGCAATGTGTTAAACATAGTAACGTCGCACAGTGACAAACATAGAAATGTTGCAATCTGATGAACATAAAAACGTTGCAATTTGTTGAACATAGTAACGTCACAATGTTATGAACATAAATTGATGTCGCAATTTCATGAACATAAATTGATGTCGCAATGTCATGAACATAAAATAACATCGCATAGTGACAAACACAGTAATGTTGCAATCTAATGAACATAAAAACGTTGCAATTTGTTGAACATATTAACATTGCAATGTCATGAACATAAAGTTATGTCACAATGTCATGAACATAAACTAATGTCACAATGTGACAAACATAGGCATGTTGTTGGAATGTGGATAGTAACATTACATTATGACAAACATAAATAGATTTTGTAATGTATTTCTCATCACCTTGTTGTCACAATGTGATGAAAATTTTTTCATGGTGCAATGGGACACATGTATCCCAACATTGCAATGTGACAAACATTTCCAAACATCACAATGTGTTGAACATAGCAACGTTACAATATACCAAACATATAGTGCCGCAATGTGAGGAACATATACCCCAATGGCAATGTGATGAACATAGCCATGTTGTTACAATTTGATGAATATATCTCTGTCATTACAATGTAATGAACATAAATGATTGTCAGAATGTGACAAACATTTCCCTATCTTGGAAATATGACGAACATACCCTCATGTTGCAATGTGACATGCATATTCTCACGTCGCATTGTGACAGAAATTTCTATACGTTGCAATGCGATGAACACAACCGATTGTCACAATGCGATGTACAAAACCCAATGTGGCAATGTGGAAAACATAGAGCAACATTGCAATGAGACAAACATTGCCCAACGTTGCAATGTGATGAACATAACCCATTGGCAGACTCTGACAAACCTATTCCATCACCATATTGTGACAAACAAAAATCCTTCATCGTAATTTGATCATCATAACCTTACGATGTCTTGTGACGAATGGAATTTGATTTCACAATCTAATGAACAAAACCTAATGTCGTAATGTGACAAACAAAACATGATCAACATTGTAATGCAATAATGCCATAGGAAAGTTTGGTAAAAAATATAATGAACATGGCCCACCATAATTAGATCCACATGGTCAACAAAGGTTAGTCGCCGACATGGTCAACCGTAATAAACCCCGGTCAACCATATTCAACCATGATCATTGTCAATTAATATATTAACATATTAATACTTTAATAATGTATTTATTAATGCATTATTAATAATTTAATGTATCACATCATACATTAATGCATTTTTACTTCAATTTTTACATTACATTAATGTAATAATGTATTATCAATGCAATGATACTTTAATAATCTATTACTAAAGTCATTAAGATCAATGTATTACTACTAAATATTTATGTATTATTAATGTGTTACTTTATCATTGTATTAATACTTTATAATGATTTAATGTATCAATACTTTAGTAATGTATTTATTAATTCATTCGATGTATTAAACCTATTTTTTTATTATTAGTATAATAATATATTATTAATTTATTAATGTATTAATACTTTGACAATGTATTTATTAATATTGTATAAATATATTAATTAATTATAAAATTAATTTATTAATGCATCAATCAATTAATACTCTACCTTATACATTAATGTAAATTTATACTTTAATTTATATATTACATTTTTTCATAATGTATTTATCATTATATTAATTATTTAATATGTTAAATTATAAAATAATGTATTAATATTGTAATCATGCATATAATATAAGATAAGATATATTATGTTATATGTTATAATATGTTATAACATGTAATATGATATATCATGTTACATGTATGTAATATGATATATGGTAATACTTTAATCATGTACTAAAGTCAATGTTTTACAATTTTATTAATATATTAATATATTAATAATTTATTAATGTTTTGATGTATTAATATTTTAGAAATGTATTTATTAATGTATATAATGTATTAATTATATTCTTTTTTCATTATTATTCTAATAATGTATTATTAATGTATTATTTTATTAATTTATTAATATTTAGCAATCTATTAATTAATGTTGTATAAATGTATTAATAAATTGATATATTAAGTTATTAATCTATGAATTATTTAATATGTTACATTATACATTATTGTAAATTTATATTTTAATTTATACATTATATTAATTCTTTAGTATTGTATTTATTAAAATGTATTATTGTTATAATTAATTAAATTAATACATTATATTATACATTAATGTATTAATGTCATTCATAGTTATCATTATTAAAAAGCCATGATCGTGATAATTATAGTGAATCATCATCATTTACAATAAATGTAATAATAAATTAATATTTTAATAAAATATTTATTACATAAAACTATGATATTTTCTCTGGTAGTGGTGAAGAGATGCTAGGGTCAATGCTTTATAACATGAAAAAAGAAAATTATTTGAGATAAATAATAATTTTTTTATTTCATTCAATGACAGTTATGAAGGAACGTTAATTAATGCACTGATGAGGTGAGAAAAAGTGATATCACAAGTAAGATATGACACTTGAGAAATAAGAAAGGAAAAGGAGTAAAAATTAGTGGGGGAAATTAAATTGTTGAGTTGAGGATTAAATTATTGAATTAATTAAAGAAATAAAGAAATTGATTTGGGAAATAGTAGATAAAGGTAGGGTTAATTAGGTAGGATGTGGCTTTGGATGAGATAAACTTAAGTAACATAAAATTAAGAAAATTGAACTAGAATAATTTAAGATATTTGGAATAAGAAAGGTTAAAAAGTTGGGGGTTACATGATAATTGTGAAAAAAGATAAGAGATAATTGTGATATTGAGTGAGAATTAGAGGAAGATTTAAGGTGTTATTTCATTTTAAAATAAAAGATAAAAAATATAGGAGAGAACAACATTAATAAAGATAGAGGTGGGAGAAGTTGTGAGAGAGAAAACTTGAAAAAGTGGGTGGGGGAGGACGGGGGTGTTTATTCAAGGGTTGACTATTATAAATTGAGGGCCATAAATCATGATAAGGGAGGGGTAAATTAAACAAGCAAGGAATTATTAATGACAAATGTGATGAATACTAGGTTTTTAAGATTCACAGATTATTTATTGCTAATTTAATAATGTAAATTAACACTTTAATTTATACATTATATTAATACATTAATGTATCATTAATGTTGCATTGCATTATTAATGTATCAATCAATCAATGTATATTGTAATGATTTAATACATTATTAATAGTTTAATATGTTACATTATACATTAATTCAATATAATAATGTATTACTAAATGCATTAAGTTCTATAAATTACTACTTTATTAATGTATTAATACTTTAGTAATGTATTTATTAATGCATGTAATATGTTAATGTATTTATTGATATATTTAATGTAGTATTAATATATTATTTTATTAGTGCATTGATACTTTAAGAATGCATTAATTAATTAATTAATTAATACATTACATTACATTATTAATGTATCAATCAATTAACAAGTTATATTATACACTAATGTAAATTAATACTTTAATATATATATTACATTTATATATTATTATTATTTTATATTACATTAATATATTAATAAATCATTAATTTATATACATTAATATATTATTATTATATATTACATCAATATAATAATTAATACATTAATGGTTATCTCTAAGACATGTTGATCATCAACTAACAACAATCACTTTATAAAAGTGGTTTCAATGTCATTTTCCAGTTTTCCAAACTAATATTGATCGATGTATATCAACTACTTTTATAAAGTAGTTGTTGCTATTATAAAAAAACACAATTACTAAATTACTTGTCTTAATCACATTAGAATATCTTATTTATTTGGAACACTTTACAATATCTTAATATCTTAATCATTGTTCAAGAATTAACCTTTCGATGTTAACGTTAAAGACTAGCATTTAGACCAATGGCGAGAAGCACCATGAAAATATTNTTTAATGTAATATCACTAAGAAAATGTTATAATGCAATAATGCATCAACGAGTTTGCTCCCATAATAGGTTTTCTCCTCATTGAAATACAGTTTTGCAGCGGACCATTTTTGCATTTGTTATGTTGCGCTGTAACTTAGATATAAGTTGAGAAAATATTTGTCCTAGACATGGAAACCTAGTAGAGGTTTCAGAATCAGTTCAAACATTACAACCCAATGGAGGTCTCATAAATCAAGCGTCCAGGGCTTATGATATCCTTAGTTGGAAAAAGCACTTTCTACTGATTGACATCATTTACATTGTCCAAAACTATAAGAGCGTGACATGATAAGGGACACTTCCCTATACTTTCCTCTGGACACTCAGTTTCAATATTTCCAAGTTTCAAGCCTTCAATAAGATGACTTTTAAAAATATTTATAGACGTTTCAGTCACATTATCTATAAAGAATAATTCATTGTAATTTGACATTTATTGTTGAAGTATGCTTTGGCTAGTGTCATTTTTCCAACCCGGTCGATACCCACAATCCCCGTAACTTTGGGTTTCACCTGCTCCTCCTGCTTCTACAACACTTTCTTTTTAAATTATTTTAGTTTTAGGTACAACCCAGTTGGATGTTTAGCCACATCCAAAGGTTATTTTGAAAACAAAATCAAGGACATCATCCAAGAGCCCGCCCTTGTCCCTGAATAATATGCATTTATCAAGTGAGGTTCTCCAATTCTCAATAGTTTCTAAGCTTTAGCATGGCTTCTGGTCGGTTGTTCTCTTTCCCTCGAACATCCGTAGGGATTAAACGTACCTTCCCTTTTACTCTATATGGTGCACATCACAAGGTTCCACCTTGAAAAGTATGGGAAGAATGGTACCCCGCTGAGGAATGGTAGCCTTGGATTTTTTCATGAGGACGAGCTCATTTAGACACCAATAATATTCAACATAACTTTCCGATAAAATTGCACTGTGGAAAGAGGCACCTCCGATAGCTTGTTTTATTTGGTCAGAAAAGTTGTATCCCTCCTCCAATACCTCCCTATCCAAAAAGACATGCAAACTACGATGATGAAGGCATTTGTAGAGATGGCTGGAAAAGTTGTTTTCTACATCCTTCCAATGGTGATTAATGAAGACGTTGTACAAGGAAGAATAAATCGATGCAAAAGAGGAGGCCGTGGGGTAAGAAGCAACAACATAATCATTAGCACCATGATTGGGGGCGGTATTTAGGTTTTCCATTGGCCTTGGAGTATTGGAACTGGACTATGGAGAAGTATGCACTCATGAAAATAAATAATAACAGTGGAGGAAGACGGTGTAGAAACAGGTGAAATTATCATTGCAAAGCCCGTTGGAGGGTGTAGGTTGCAAGCTCTATGGAATTCATGATCCCATTCATGAGGCATGTGCATGCAGATTGCCATGGGGCAGGCTTCGATTGCAGCAACCATCATCCATTGCAACACCTAGACATGCATGGACTACAACAACCATCATCAAGTGCAGTCCTTTACAGATTGCATTTAATGAAAAAATTAATGCACAATGTCATCTCCTCAATCAGGGATCGAAGTTGAAATCCAATAAAAAGACAAAAAAATATTAGTTTTGAATTAATTTTAATTTTAATATAATTTATATTAAAAATTCTCTAAGTTCGATCTTGGAAATGTGAAAAAAATTGAAATCAATGAGTGAATTAATAGTGAATAAATGTCTCATTGCTATGGCCCTTCGACAGTGACTAATAAGTGGCAATTAGTTTTATGCATGAGCAAGCCGATGTTTAGTGTATGTAAGTCAACTAAAAACCCAATAAAATACTCCACGTATGGCTACATAACTGAAACAAGCTATATTGGAAATATATATAACCAAGACAACATATATCGAAATGCTATAAAATATATTTCATAACTATTTATACACCTATTTAAATAGGTCAATGCATATGTCGCAAGGTCGATCGTGCACTTGTCCCTTCTACATTAAGAGGCTCCATTCTAAGACTATTGCAATATTTGCAATATTATAGTTAAATCCCTTTCATATATGAGCATCCCCATGCAGTGCTCTTTCTTCATGGAGATGTGATAATGTAGCCACCCCTATATCTATTTCTTCTTTGTTGGGATTTATCTCCCTCTCAAATGATCAATGAAATGTTACCCTACCCTTTGGAAGCCTTGGAGACATTAGTAGCATCTAGGACTAATTATATGGAAGTAGTATAGGATTGCCTACAATTTGAGAGGGAATAAAACACTACATTTATTCTATGGGAGTATTTTATGATTTTATGCAATTATGGTATGGTATGTACATTGAAATTGTGCTAAGAATGATAATGTCAATAATTTTGAGATAATTATAAATATTTTATCTAAGTATATACATACAACAAAAATTTGATAGGGATGATATCGAAAGATCCATTTAGCATAGCATTTAATTTCCTTGAAGTGTATACACATCAATAAATATTAGGATGGGTATAACTAGTACTTGGGTGGATTGAAAACTTCTTTCTCTTAGTGTGGGTAATAGTGGTAATCATAAGGAAGGTGTACAATAATTTGAAGTAGGAAAGATGACTTTTTCCTATCTAGTATCACCTTTTTCATAGAGAGGAAAATCTTACACATAATTTACGTCATGTTGTAATCATGTTTATCTCTCACTTGTCACTCAAGACTTTGAAAAATAAGTAATTTCATCATACAATTTTGTTGGAGACATGGCTCACTATCCTAGATCTTGTTTCATGAATGCTCATAACTTTTTATTTTTGTTATGCAAGTTTTAAAAAACTCTTCCAAAATGGCACGATACAAAGATTTAAAATATAGATATCTAATTGCATTGGCATAGGAAACAACATTGTTGGGATTCCTTCACCTTTATATGCCCTATAACTTGCTTCCTTCTCTTGGAATGCTACCTCATACCTTTATGGGTGATATGCTCCAGCCTAGGGCTTGCTTCTATTAGTTTTCTACATCATATTCCACATCATCTTATATGAATGAGTAGGTTGATATATCACATAGAAATAGAACAACTTTCCAAGGGAGAAATTAAACCATGGAAAGGTGAGGGGGTGAAAGTAGCGATGAATTAGATAATTTTTTGAGAATATTGCACCAGTTTTTCCTAATAGTTAAAAACATAGATCTTATAATGGAAATCCCTAGAAAACTAAATATGGTGAATGAAGAGGAAACATAGTGGAGGTTAGATGAGGTAGGGAAGGTTTGGAAACTAAAATCAATTTGAATAGGAAATATTTGGACCAAAGCATAAATAGTTAAAACATCAATTAGATTTTGAGTGATGCACCCAACATCTTAGCTTGATTCATGGGTGATGAAAAAATACTTAAAACTTAGCAGCACACATCTGTCTCAATGTATGGGATCATGGAACAACACTCCCTCCACCAGTATGGTTATAGTCCTTCTGGGTCCAGATAATCCTTTTGATGTGTATATTGTCCTCGACTACTCAAGACAAATACTCTATGTCTATTCTTCCTTTAGATTTGTATATGTCAGGAGTCTATGAGTATGTATGAAATAGTATGTTCAATTTCAATATGTATGTTTTATATGTTTCTTAGTGATTTCATAGTATAGTGGTGGTGGAATGTACATGAACATGGAGAAATCTTAGAAAAAAATGAATTTTGTACTTCTTGTTATGAAAAATACAATTGTAAAGATGAATTTTAAAAGTATATGGTTCAAGAGGAGTGAGACATTAGTATTATATTTCTATATGAGTAAATATCATAAAAAAAATAGATGTAATAGGATCATATTCAATGTTTTTTGGGGAAAATTTATTTTTTTCTTAGGAGCCACATCATCGAGGTCATCCCAAAGTGAGAAACTATCATAGTTGTAGTTGAAACATCTCCAACGATCATAACACCATTGAGGATCAAATCCAACATCAATTATTAGATGGACTTGTTGGATTAAACAAGGGATAACACCTTAATGAGGTCAAGGATCCTCTAGGCAAGTCATCTAGAAATATATTTCTTGAATCAATTTGAAGAGCATATTTAAAGGAGTAAAAACTTCCACTTAATGAAGAATCCACCATTGAAAATATTTGGCCATGAGAATAGCCAAGAAACTATTACCTTCTCTATAATTTTTTCCCTTGGATTAGATAATTTTGTTTCTTATATAGGTTATAATGATAATAAAGATAAATGGACATATTGTCATACCCTAGATTCCATCAATGCTTCTTAGGTTATAACCTGGTTACCAAGTGGAGCATGCATGCATGCAAGCAAGTACCAAGTGAAAGGTGATGGAAGTATAAAAAGGAGCAAGGAAGAGATGTGCATTTAGGTTTCCACACTCAAATGTGATGTCTAGGAATCAATTGTGGAAGTAGGAAAAGGAGAAAGGAAGAGACGTTCATTTTGGTTGCCACACTAAAATTTGAGTTCAACACATCGACAACAGTTCCTATCATAGGAAATCATCACTTTTGATTATACACTTAATATTCACTTGAAATCTTTAATATTACAATCCACCTCAGGCCCAAAAACACCATTTTGGTGCTTCACCTCCTAGGGTTAGGTTTTTTCCCTTTAGGTTCTTGCTTTATATTAAAAGGTCATGATTTCATCCTATAATATTATATATTTTGAATGAGCATAGACAACACATCTCTCTATTTCCAGACATGATACCACCATTCTAACCAGTTTGTGTTCTACATTATTCCACTATTGTATTCATTAATAGAGGTTGGGTTTTCATTATATCACTGTGCTATTTGCTATGTTATTGTGTATGTTTCATTTCATTCCCTATAAAATTTATATCAATGGTATCAGAGCTATATTCTCCTTGTTATTTCTCGGTGCATGCCCCTAATAAGTTTAGGGTATAGAGATTTAGGTCTCCAGCTAGTTTCACTAGAAGATGACTACTCTCACTAGCCGAAGTGTCCTCCCATGGAAGGGGAAAGGAGAGATGAAGGATTAGGAGATATTATGAATATTATTCTCAAGAAATTCCCCATATTACATAGGAACAAGATGATGGAAAAATTCACCTAGATCCTTCAACTACTGCTAACAATGGGCAAGGAACCTTCAACAAGTAGCCATTTTGGAGGTGAGACACCCTTCAAGGTACAAGTTAACTTTGATATTACTTTATCTCAAGGAAATATAAATGCATATGCTTTAGAAAAAAATTTAAATATGTTACAGGGTTATTGATATGTTGAAAGTATCTTTGACATCGAAAAGATCAACTTCGTAGTCCTTAAATCCCTTCTCCATGTCAAATATTAGTGGAAAAGTGACTCAAAGAGATATAAAAAAAGACGAGTCTATAAAATTAAGGACAAGACATACTTGGGGGGCCTTTGTTTATGCCCTCAATGATGAATTATACATTGTTGGAAACTATAATGACTAATACATTTTTTAGACACACTGACCACACTAAGAGGGTGGGGGGTGAATCAATGTAGGGAGATTTTTACTCCTTTACAAAATACCTTAGTTAGAAATCACCATTAACTAATCATTCTTTACCTTCATTTATAATAAGTTGTATCTAAACATATCTCAACAACAAACATCATCAATAATCCATAACCATAAGGAACACAAGGGAACAAATATGTATGTATAAGTTTATTTTATATTAAGGACTACAATCCTTGGGGGGTTTTCGGCAACAATTGGATAGAGAAATAACTCCTCGAAATAACTCCTCAAGAGAACCAAATCTCAATTCAAGAATCAACCTGCAAATCTCAGCACCAACTTATAAGAGGAATTCAATCATCAATTACAAGACTTAGCTTGTACATAGAATCCAATATGTCAACAAGTATGAAACCCATTTATACTGCAGCTTGAATATGTACGTGACTTGCATATACTGCAGAACACATATGTACATGCCCTGACCCATTGTTATCCTGCGTACACCTTTAGAAACTAGGGTTTCTGAAACTTCACAACTCCTTCCCTTCAAATTCTTTATGCCTTTGTCACATCCACTTGTGACCTGTTACTGCAAACTTCCTCTCACTTCCTAATCTATACCATAGCCAAAACACAACCATATCTAGTACTATCCAATAACCTATGCATGTTTCTCATCCATACACAATCATAGATCATGGATATATCTCAATCAAAACATAACTAAACTACTCAACCAATCAACTACCATATCCAGTCATCAATAGAACCATACAAAGAATGCATCAAGAATTCACCATACCATGAGTAAATGAAGACAATATTTACCCATACCAGAACCTCTATAGCAGATCTGACCTTGTAGAATGTTGATATAGAACTTGCTTCAAACTTTAGGAACTTGGCACTAGCACTTACTCAAATATTCCATGTCTTTTCCAACTGTACATTCCCTTCTTTCCTTCAACATGTGTATGTATGCACCCTGGCTCACTGCATCCCATGTATGTATGATCCCTAGATCTCTACAGCCCACGTAAACATTCATAAAACTAGTGTTTTCTGAACCTCCAAAACTTTCTCCATCAAAATCTCAGACTTATGGAACTTTTGATGCAACCATGAGTACCTGTAAGAAATATTTCGCCAAAATAGATCTTACATATGCTCAAGAAAGACTCTCCCATAAGAGACCCTTTCCCTCTTATTTATACTTCCCCAAGTAGCTTCTTCTAGGGTTTATCATCTAACTAACTTCAACCAACTTCCTTCTTTTGGGGCTAACCCACTTTGCTACAAATAGTGAATTCTCGACTTCTAGTTGCAACTAAATTATTTTTAATTGTTTTCTTGTTGCAACCACTTAACCAATGATTAACCACTTTGACTAGTCAACTTTCTTCTAGGAGCTTCTAGAATAGTTTGACTTCTTTGACCTTCTAGGGGCTTCTAGACAACACATGAAGGTTCTTCAACTTCATATGGCCATAAATTTCTAACTGTGAGGAGTTAGGTGGTGTTCCACATATCACCGGAAATGGCATGACAAGAACTATACATATAGAATAGTCTCAATGACAAATTCACTAATCTTCACAAAATTATTCCTTTAAAAAAACTTGGGTTCCCTAACCACACTGCTAGTATGACTCAACCACTTAACCATTTGGACTTCACAAAGCATCTTCCCATGAGGGATTTAACCATAAGGAGACAACTTTGGAGTTCATTCATTTGGTACTTCCTATAAAACATGATAATAAAACAATGATCAACCTTTACATCAACCTATATATACATCAATCCATCTGCAACATTAACCCATGGAAACACATCACTATGACACCACATGAAATTATCCCTCAGACATCAATTACATCTATGATCAGCAATCAATACATCAATGTTACAATGACAATACTTGATGCCAACTCATTGACATCAATGAAAACATAATGCAACAATATCCCCCTTTAGAATTGATGGAAATACCAACATTGATGTCAACACCAATCATCGATGGAAACATGTATACATGGAAATTCTCATCATAAACAATCATCTTAATCACATCAATGTGACTATCTCTTCCCCTTTGACATCAATGGAAAATGGTAGTTCTCTCCTTGGGGTTGCTCCCCCTGTCTAGATTCGTTTGAGTTTCCTCTAAATAATACATCCCATTTTGAATAAAGGATGTCTCACTGATGCAATGTTGAATAAATATCGCTCATGCTCCCCCTGTGACCATCACTCCCCATGGAAACATTCCTATGTGCTCTCTCTCCAAGAAACTAACTCTCTATCCTGCATCTAATGAATCTCTCCTCCTGGAATCATTGGAAGAAGAATAATGCGCTTGTGGATATGTCTCCCCCTATCTTCTTTACAAGATGAACAATATTCTACCACTTGAATCTACTTCTGCTACAAATTCCACTGCTCAACTGAAATTGCTCAAGAATAATATTCCCTTCCCATGAAGATCCTTGGACCTATCCATGCATCAATCATACAAATTGTTCCATACCATACATAAAGTGTATGCCAATCATACATATTATCTCATGCATCAATCATGAGGAAAATTATATGTTAAAAATGAATCATGAACAAAGCATCAACCATGTGCACCCTGTTCCATATCAGGTTCCAACCATGCACATAAATCATGTACATCAACCATGCACATAAACACCATACAATATACCATAAAATATCATCAATGGAGTGTATCACTCATATGCCAAGAATATGTTCCAACTGTGTATCACTCATATGCCAAGAATATGTTCCAACTATGTATCAACCATATATCAATATATTCAACATCATCAATTGTTTAACATGCCAACCATGTGCCTCAACCAAGTGTCATATCACTCAAGATATGCCTCTACCATGAACCAAGTGCCACAAGCCATGTGTCAAGAAATTTATCTCAATCATCAATCATCAGTCAATGTACCAACCGAGCACTACAACAAGTGTCTCAACTATCCCATACATCATTAACCAAAGTATATGCTAAAAAATTAATACCAATGATGTACTTTAAAAAAGTAATATCATCCACAATCATATACCATCTACAAGTGAATCAACCATGCACTAAACATGTATCACCACTAGTGCCAAGCAAGTGCATAAACCATGCACCAAACCTCAATAATATATCCATACACATATGCCATATTATCCATAAACCATGTGTCCATGATACTGCTAGAAAGTTCCTCAACCAATGTGCCAAGTATGTCCCAATGATGCATCAACTATAGATCAAGATGTGACTTATCAATGATGTACAACATAGTCACCTCATCAACTCATCAAATGCATGTCCCAATATGTAGCTCAACTACATGCCAAATGCATGCACCAATACATCCAACAAACATTCCTCTAACAATATATCAATGGAGCGCATATATGTACTAGCCATGTACCATGACAGATTTCCCTCAAAAACCATTCACTACAGAATCCAATAGTATCTCTAGACATGTACCAAAAATGTGCCTCAATAGATCAATGATATCACTAGATAGCATCACATCACCATGATATATATCATAGACAAAGAGCCATAACTTCACTAACATAACTAGCACTATTCCTCAACAGAAAATTCCTCAATCCATACTCTAGGGTTAGTACCATGCATATAAGAGAGGCATCAAGCACATGCTTCAATATTGAACCATATTCCATCACCATACATACATAAAACATAGATGCAAGAATATAATCATGGAAACCTGCAACAAACCATGTCAGACCCTGCAAAACATATTTATATCATCAAATCATGTTGCAACTTGATGCAAACCCCCTATGGGGCTGTGTGACCTCCCGATCTAGGATCGAAATACATAAGAACTTAAGTGGCTCATGGTTCCTCGCAGAACCCTTAAACTCTTACCACATTCCTATTTCCCACACTGTGCAAAATTTCATATTCGCGAGGATCCTCTCGCTCCACCGGAGTCATGCACATGACCTCGGGCTCAATTTGGAAGAATTTATTTCGGTGCTCTAGAATTTTGGTGCTCCGAAGGATTGACCAACATAACACGTCGTGCTGAAAACCTTTGAATTGGTGAAGTTTTGTAATCCACATATTTTAAGGTTGGTTCTTACTCTGATCAATGGTCCATGTTCATTACGGACTTTAGGGCTTCGGGAGAAAGTTACCCAACCCAACAAAATCATTCAATTCACTGGAGTGATTACCGACCGAACTTGGTCATAAAGTAACTTAGCCGATAGGTCCAGGTATTACCCTATCCTTCCAATTCCCCAAATGATGGAAGTAAGGTTCAATCGGATGATGGATGTGGTCCACCTCCCTTTCACAATCTATGGCTAAGAAAGAATCTGGGACTTCAGGTTTCAGGAGATTCTCCACTCTGCGCAACAACGACCAAATTTTCCCAGAGTGTCGAATCGTCGAACCACTCGGGGATCCAACAAATTGCAGTATCCCACTGATCTAGGGTGGAGATTTACTATGGGATTCATAAATTTATGAATCTGTGTCTTACCTGAAATGAACAACTCAAAAATTTTAGAGCAACGAAGTCCGAAGGACTAAGTACTTAACGATCATGCTCCCTCTCCTTGATCAAATGACTGTGAGGGATTCCAACTCCTCCCAAACAAATATCTCTCCTTTGGCCTTAAAACAAATGGATTTCTCCTCTTATTGAGTTCCCCCTGGGAACATACCCTCGATAATCCTCCTGAGCTTTTTCACTTGAATGAAGTGAAATCTGGTGCACACTTTGTGCTTCTCTCCTGAGCTTATGATTCAGGTGGATAATGGTGGCCACCCACCTATTCCAACTAGCTCTTATTGAAAAATTTTAGTTCAACACGTTCTTTTGTAAATATTTTTAATTGTGGGTTCTACACTTCTAGGGATATATGAATCCCTATACAACTTCCAGGTGGATATTGGTGGCTATCCACCTAATCTAACTAGATTATTTTTTATGTTTTCATGTCAGCACATCTTCATGTACTTCTAGGTCCATTTTGGGGCCCTAAATAATGTTTTTTTGGCTTGCCATAGTCAAACTATAAATGGAGTAAGATTTTGATGGCATAATGTGTAGTTCTTGAAAATAAGTTTCCAATGAGCTATCATGCACTTGAAATGGAAGCCACATGCAAAATTTACAAACCCATGAAGTTGAGGTACCAACTTACCCATCGGGGCCCACATAATTGTTGGTGTTTCATCTCTTAGTGTTAGGTTTTTGAATGTATAGGGTTTTGGAATTCATGAGTAATGCTAAAAAGACCTCTAGAGCCTCATTGTATTCATTTTTATTATAGAGACATGCGTAGAAGCCACATATCTTCTTAGAGGTAGCTACCACCATTCGAGGAAGTTGTTTTCAGTTCTGCAGTTTTACAGTTTCATCCTATTTCATTTATTCAATAGAAGTTATTGTTCACTGGATATCTATTATTATTCTATGTATATCTATGTTATTGTATTCAGTCTATTATTCATTTCGTTCCACTCATAAATCCATATCATTGGTATCAGAGTGGTATGTTTTTCATTTATTTTTCTTCATGCATGTCCCCAACAATATCTGGGTACAATAAGTTGGGACTCGAGCCAATTGAGCCTTTGCAAGTTTGGGCGCGCTAAGCCCAAAAAAAAACCA
Source organism: Picea sitchensis (assembly GCA_010110895.2). Classification (NCBI taxonomy): domain Eukaryota; kingdom Viridiplantae; phylum Streptophyta; class Pinopsida; order Pinales; family Pinaceae; genus Picea; species Picea sitchensis. The sequence continues at coordinate 219,241 of SNQJ01S0014748.1, forward strand.
TGGGAGATGAAAATAAAGATGATGGAGCAGGAGAACATTTTAAAATGTTGTTCGAGGAAGCCCTTGCATGGAAAAGGAACAAAATGATGGACAACTTTGCATAGATCCTTTGATGGTTTCCCATGGGAGAAACATCTTCATCAAGCGGCCATGCAACCCCCTTCAAGTTACATGTAAATTTTGATATTCCATTATTTGAAGGACTGTTGGCTGCAAATGGTGTAGATAAATGGTTGAATCTACTTGAAGGGTATTTTTCGGTCCATAATATTTTCGATAGAGAAAATATTACTTTTTCACTCCTCAACACCATCCCCCATGTTAAGGACTGGTAGGATACTTACTCTAAGCAAAGGGCCATAGTGGAATCTGAAATATTTGCAGTCACCCCCACATGGGATTCCTTCAAGGATGCCATTAAAGAACAATACTACCCTGTTAGAATCTACGAGGACCAGTACACAAGATGGACCACCCTACGTCATGAAAGGGATGAGACAGTACCATATTTCACCAATATTTTCCATACCTTGTGCACCAAATTGGGTATCAAAGACTCTGAGTGAAATATAGTTCTCAAATATCGTAGCTGTATGCATATATACATTCAAACATAAATGGAATTTCTATACATTGCACCAGTGGGTACGACTTATAGATATGTTGTCAATATCAAACATAAATTTAAGCATAAGAGGCGAAAGTTTGGATATGCAAAATCCTCACAGCCGAAGTAGTGAAAAGGTGGACCCAGCCCAAAAAACAAGGGACATAGAAAATATGGCCACTCTCACGACAACCAGTCCAAGACACAAAACAATAAGGGTAATGATAAGTTGAATAAGGACACGGGAAAATGGTGTGAATACCATAAAATCCCTTAGCACAACACCAAAGAATGTCGCTCCAAGAAGTCACTAGTGGCCAATGTGAAATCTTCCGAGTCAAAGGTATATTATGAATTTGAATCAAATGTAGAAGGAGGGAAGCATATTATCGATGTTGAACCTAGTGCCACTGTCACTACCACCAAATTCCAACCAAGTGAACAAAAAAGAATAGAGGAATGGAAACGCCTCTTTCACTCATAGATGTGGGTAAAGGGGGCTCTGTTTCATTTCATTGTCGATAACGATAGTCAAAAGGACCTGATCTCAGCAGAGGTCATATAATGACTGGAACTGTCGATGACACCACACCCAAAACCCTACACCATCGGTTGGATTCTCTAAAGAAGAGATCTTCTTATCATCCAACAATGTGCTCTTCCCTACGACATCAAGACTTTAAAATAAGAGGTATTATGTGATATTTCTCCCCTTGAAGTTTGTGATGTTCTTTTAGGAAAACCATATTTGTGGAAGTGACATGTTGTATATGAGTTTAGGACCCATAATGTTATTATCACTTTGGGTAGACAATTGTACAAGATACCAGAGGTAGCACCACCTACTTCTATTTCTTTAATCTCTACTAAGCAATGCAGTAAGGTTATTTCATAGACCGGGAAGTTTGTCTTCTTTATGATCCATGATCACAGTAAGAAAAATTTCACTACCACATAAGTGGCCTATACATAGATCCTCTCTTTGTAGAAGAAGAAAGTGTATGGGATCATGGAAGAGTACAAAGACATCTTCTCCTCACCCACTAGGGTACCAACACACTACCAAGTCAATCATCCAATTGATTTAACCCCCTGTGCACCTCTTCCTAATGGACTAGTCTATCGTCTCTATTTGATGGAAAATGATGAAATCCAACATCAAATCCAAGAGTTGCTTCAAAAGGGTCACATCAGACCCATATCCTCCCCTTACGAAAGCCCAATTGTACTGGTGTAAAAGAAATATGGGACCTGGCGGCTCTACATTGATTACAGAGCATCAAACAAAATCACAGTCAGGAACCAGTACACAATTCTCAGAATTGATGACCTTCTTGACCAATTCAAGGGGGAAAATTTCTTCAGCAAGATTGATCTAAAGTCTGCCTACCACCAGTTTCCCATCATACCAACTGATGTATGGAAGACAACTTTCAAATCTAAAGAAGGTCTCTTCGAATGGTTGGTCATTCTCTTTGGCTTAACAAATGCACCAACCACTTTCATGAGGTTTATGGATGATGTATTTAGACCCTTCACCAACTCTTTTGTGGTGGTATATTTGGATGACATCCTCATCTTCAACAGAAATTGGGAGCACATGCAACATATTCAACATTTTTTGAGCAATCTAGGGAAGCATAAGCTATATGACAACTTGGAAAAATTATCCTTTGGAATGAACATGGTCCAATACTTGGGATACATTGTTGATGAGCATGGGGTACATGTTGATCTAGCTAAGATCCACATCATCTATGATTGTCCATCTCTGACCATAGTAACCGAGCTTCAAAGATTCTTGGGACTTGCCAACTTCTATCAACAGATCGTGCTAGGATTTTCCCATATTGCATAGGCCCTCATCCAAGTGACCAAGGGAGGTGGCAGGGAAAATTTCACGTGGGGGAAGGAACAACAATGAGAATTTGATGATATGAAGCATTTCTTGTGCTCATCTCCAGTACTCTCCTTAACTGATCTCAAGCAATCGTTCGAGATTGAGATTGATACATCCAACTATGTTGTAGGCACAGTTCTCACTCAACATGGTCATCCAATAGCATACCATAGTGAGACAATCTTAGATACTATCCAGAAATACTCCACCTATGACAAGGAAATGTATTCCATTATACAATCCTGTTGTCAATGGAAACATTATATTCTGGGAAAGGAGACAATCATCCATACTGATCAAAAGCCTATGCAGTTCATAGAGACACAGGGGAAGCTGCATAATGACTTCCATCAAAAGTGGTCCAACTACCTGCAACATGTCTATCTCAACATCAAGTATAAGACAGGGAGAAACAATCTTGTTGTTGACTACCTCAGTCAACCTCATGTGGCTACACTCACCACCATGCTCCATTCACGCGGGAATGAGTCATCTGAGTGGCCCCAAATTTATCAACAAGATCTTGACTTCACCACCGCCTATCAGCTCTTGGGTACAGGCATGGATGTCACCAATTTTCACATTCAGGATGGAATGTTATGCCATCTATGCCATCTTTGTGTTCCTGCAAAAGAGCGTGCAAAGCTTATTTGGGAGGCTCACTACAGTCAAATGGTAGGACATTTTGGCATGGATAAAACTGTATTCATTCTACATAAACATTTTTATTGGCCAAAACATTGATAGTACGTCAACAAGTATATCATATCTTTCACTTCTTGTTCCATTTCCAAGACATCCATCAATAATCAAGGCTTATACACCCATATTCCTACTCCCTAGAGGCCTTGGGAATCCATATTGATGGAAATGATTGTGTATTTTTGGTAGTTGATCGGTTTTCAAAGATGGCCATTCTCACAGCCTGGAAGAAGAGCATCACAAGGACATATATTTCCAAGTCTTCTTCGAACGAGTGTGGGTCCATTTTGGGATACCACAAACCATCATCTTTGATCGAGACAATAGGTTCTTCAATACATTTTGGTCAAGTCTCTGGTCACTGTTGGACACAAAGCTCACTAAATCCACTACCTTCCACCCTCAAACCAATGGCCAAAGAAAGGTCATCAATCAGATGATTGTGCACATCTTGCACATGTATAACTATAAGTATCTGCGTACATGGGATGAGATTCTTCCCTATGTTTATCACAACTACAATAGGTCTCTCCATAGCTCCACCAACCATTTCCCCTTTCAAGTGGGGTTGGGATTCCAACCCTTGGGTCCCATTGATGTTGCATTACCTCTTGCAACAAAACAAACACATTCTTCCCATGTTCAATCTTAGGTCGACAAAGCCACCAGATTCATTGAGAGGATTCGTCACATCCTCCAATAGATCCATGAGCTTTTGCAAAAATCCAATGTTAAGTACAAGCAACACCATGATAAACACCAGATACCACACAAGTTTCAGTTGGGAGACAATTTATGGTTACATGTTAATAAATATTTCCTTACAAGGCCCCATCGGAAGCTCCGTCCACTTCACAATGGGCCTTACACTATCACCAAGGTTGTGGGTAGAAATTATTTTGACCTCAACACTCCACCCTTCCTTGTCTTGCACCTAGTGTTCAATCTGTACCTCCTTCAGCCATAGTTTCCACCATTATTGGACACCTCAAAGATCGCAGAACAATTCACACCAACATATCTCAACCTTGACTACATGGAATAGGAATCCACTAATCAGATAGTGGACACACGGGTCAAGGGCACTCACCAATAGAGGTTCCAACTTTATTGGGTTGTCAAGGGAGGGTAGCTCCTCCACCAAGGAAAGTGGTTCACCCGAGGAAAAATTAAGCAGAAGTTTCCTCACCTAATGGGGGCACTCAACGTAATGGATACCATTGTTTCATAAGGGGGAGGAATGATCCATGTGGATATTGGTGGCCACCCACCTATTCCAACTAGGTCATATTGATAGTTTTTAGTCCAACACGTTCTTCTGTAAATATTTGTAATTGTGGGTTCTACACTTCTGGGGATTTATGAATCCCTACACAGCTTCTAGGTGGATATTGGTGGCCACACACCTAATCCAAATGGATTATTTTGGACATTTTCATGTCATCACATCTTTCTATACTTCCAGGATCGTTTTGGGGCCTTAAACAATGTTTTTTTGTCTTGCCACAATCAATCTAAAAACAAAGTCACAGTTTGATGACATAATGTGTAATTCTCTAAAATACCTTTCCAACAAGCTATCACACGCCTAAAACAGAGGTCGTATGCAAAAGTTACGACCTCAAGAAGTTGAGTTACCAACTTACCCATCGGGGCCCACATAACGTTTGGTGCTTCATCTCCTAGGGTTAGGTTTTTGGATGTCTAGGGTTTTCTCATTCATGAGTAATGTTAAAAAGGACTCTGGAGCCTCATTGTATTCAATCTTCTGAGATGGATGCACGTAGCGCCCATATCTCTTCTCAGAGGTAGCTACCTCCATTCGAGCAAGTTGTTTTTGGTTCTGCAGTTTTAGAGTTTCAACCTATTTCAATTATTCAATAGAAGTTATTGTTCACTGGATATTTGTTGTTGTTGTTTGTATCTCTTTTTTATTGTATTCAGTCTATTATTCATTTTGTTCCACTCATAAATACGGATCAACTTAGACCCTTAGAACTATATGGGTCGACACACTCTTTGCGCTAAATCTCCTAAGATTTATAAACACTTAATGAAGTGTTATCTCTATGCACTCCTTGCACTAATCTCTCATTGAGCCTTCACACTGCTCTGTGAAATCATGCACTATCTCTCCTGATATTTTGAACCTATAGATTGTTCAACCTCCACACTCCTTGTGTTGGCACTATGCACTCTTTTGCATCATGATTATTAGAAGAGAAACAATTAAAACTTATAACAGTATTAAGAACTCATTCAATAAAACATTTGGATACACATTCATACACAAGGATAACAACACAACATCTATTCAATTTCAGAAGAATGAACAAGTTCACAGTCTCATAATTTTGAAATTAATTTTCTTCTGCTATATTTCTTCCACAACAATTAACAAAAGATTCAACAAACTTTAGCAACATTCGTTGGGATTATATTACATTGATTTATACATGAAGAGGATTTTTTAGCCTTCCCTGCAGACTATTCTAGTTCTTTCATATCACAATTAAAAGAATCCTACCACTAAGATTATTACAGTAACTGAACATTTACAGTCTTAGATATGAGTCAACGCTCAAAATATGTACAATCCTATTGGCATCAAAGACAATGAAAACATCCTGGAGAATATGCAATGGCTATAGCTTGAAGATCTCATGGATATTTAATTACAAAGGCCTCAAAATTAAATTGACCTTCCCTCCTTGGGATCCAAACTAGTTAAAGTGCGTTGTGTTGGATGTTGAGTCATATTCCACTAAGCCTCATTAAATGACGATGATGATGCTCCTACATCATACTCCCATGGAAAAAATATTCATGGGCTCATGTACATGAGATCCTCCACTTCCTCTCAATGCTCCTGGATTCCTGCTTTAGTTATCCAACTAGCATCTTCTGCTAGATGATTCTTCCATTTGATTAGATATTCATAATAAATCTTCCTCTTGGTTCTCTTATCAATTCTCTAATCCAAAATATTTTCTATGGAGCTTCTCTTCTATGTCCATCTATTTCATCCACTGAATCCCATATTTATAATATGTTCATCCTGTCTCATCCATCTTGTAAGGATATAAGTCAACTACATTAAATATTAGTGAAATTCCAATGTCCTCTGGTAGCTCAATCTCATAATCATTTGCAACAAATTTTCTAAGGATTTTACAAGGTCCTATCTTCTTTAGCTTTAGTTTATTATATTTCCCTCTTGGGAATGTTTCCTTCCTCATATGTGCCAAGAATTGGTATCCAAATTAAAAATTCACCTCTTTTGTTCTTTGATATATTATGTTCTTGTATCTTTGGTTGCTATCCTGTAGTTCTCCTTTGATTTTTTGATGCAATTTCTGCATTTCGACAGTGAATTCCTCTACTCTTGTACTCTGAAATTCAGCTTGTCCCAAATCTCTCAATTCTGAAATTCCTCTAGGATGAATTCCATATACTATCTGGAATGGGATATTACCAATACTCCTTTTTGGTGAATCATTATATGCAAACTATTCTTGAGGTAGAATTTGATCCCACTGACTATTATGTTAAGATACTAACCTCCTTAGTAGATTCCCTAAGCTCCTATTCACCACCTCAGTCTATCCATCCGTGTTAAGAACCAAACATCAATATAGCATCGAAAAACCTCAGGAAAAGTACTCAATGCCTTGAAAAAAAGATAATTTCAGATAATAAGTCTCTTCGAGGGGGCAACCTCCTTTTACCCCACTTAAATGTTCAAGTACAAGATGATTCAAAATGAAAATGTCTCCTTGGTATATATAGGAGACTAGGAGGTATAATTACAACTAATGGCCTA
>SNQJ01S0014748.1:226282-241339 GCA_010110895.2 Picea sitchensis
CGAGATAGTGAACAAATGTCTTGAGGGCTACCTTCATTGCTTTGTCTCTGATAAACAAACACAATGGTTCAAATGGTTACCCTTGGCAAAATGGTGGTATAACACTTCCTTTCATACTGCAACAAAAATGACACCATTTATGGAACTCTATGGATACCACCCTCCTTCCATCCCTTATTCTCTAAAAGAAAAATATAAGGTTCAAGCAGTGGAAGATCACATCGAGCATCAACAACAAGTTCTCCAAATCTTAAAGGACAACCTGACCATGGCACATAATCACATGAAACAACAAGCATATCAACATCATAGTGAAACATGTTTTGAAGTAGGGGATTGGGTGTGTTTAATACTACAACCATACAAACAGATGTCCCTCAAGCAAGCCAAGAAGGATAATAGATTATCACCAAAGTACTATGGCCCTTATAAGGTGTTGCAAATGATTGGTACTATGGAATACAAATTGGAGTTGCCTGCATCTTCACGAGTACACCCAGTTTTCCATGTTTCATGCTTAAATAAGGTTATAGGTGACAAGATCCCATTTCAAACTATATTTCCAGAACTTGACGAGGAAGGAAAAATCATATTGGAGCATGAATCCATCATTGACACAAGAATTTGCTAGCCAAGGAATAGATCCATTTCAGAGTATCTCATTAAATGAAGGAAACTACCGGCTAGATATTCCACTTGGAAAGATGAGTCTTTTATACATAAGCATCCAGAGTTACTCAAGCATTATAGACAACACTTGTCTCAAGGGGAGGGGCGTGTTAAGCCCTAATATTGTCTCATTACCCCTTAATTGGGACATATTACATTATTAATGTTATTTTATTTATGTCGGATTTATTCCATTAGTTGTAATTATACCTCCTAGTCTCCTATATATACCAAGGAGACATTTTCATTTGGAATCATCTTATACTTGAACATTTATGTGGGGTAAAACGAGGTTTCCCCCTCGAAGAGGATTATTATATGAAATTATCTCTTTTTCAAGGCGTTGAGTACTTATTCTGAGGTTTTTCTATGCTATATTGATATTTGGTTCTTAACATTCTAATTCAACTTCTCTTTTTTGGTTATGAACTACAAAGCATGATTGTCAGTATATAAAATAAACTCTTTTGGTATAATATAATGTCTCCACTTTTCAAAGCCTAAATTATAGCATAAAATTCTTTTTCATATGTTGAATATTTCTTCTTAGCATCATTCAACTTCTCACTAAAATAAGCAATAGGATTATCATCCTGACCTAAAACTGCATCAATGGCCACTCCACTTGCATCACATTTGACTTGGAAAGTCTTCCTAAAGTCTGGCAGAATTAAGATGGGTTTCTTTGTTATCTTTTCTTTTAACATTCTAAATCCTTTATCATCTTCTTTTGTCCAGTCAAAATATCCATGCTCCTTCTTTATATTATCCAATATGGGTGCGCAAATACTGCTAAAAATTGTAATGAATTTTCTATAAAATCTTTCTAATCCATGAAAACTTCTTACTTCAAATACGCTTCTTGGAGAAGTCCACTCTCTTATATCCATCACCTTCTCTAGATCCATCTTCAATTCATTTGAAGAGACTACAAATCCTAAATACACAAGTTATGTCTTCATAAAATAACTCTTCTTCAAATTCACTAACAACTTTTCCTACTGCAATCTCCTCAACACCATCCTTAAGTGTCTTAAATGCTCCTCCTCATTCTTACTGTAAACTAGGATATCATCTAAATAAGCAATCACAAATTTCCCAATAAAATATTTGAGAACTTCATTCATTAACCACATGAATGTACTTGGAGAATTGGTTAAACCAAATGGAATAACAACCACTCATACATACCTTCATTGGTTTTGAATGTTGTCTTCCTTTCATCCCCCTCTCTCATCCTTATCTGATGATAACCACTTTTCAAGTATATCTTGGAAAAATAACTAGCTCCACTCAAAAAATCCATTAAATCATCCATTCTAGGTAAAGGAAATCTATAGCTGATGGTTATCTTATTGATATCCCTAGAATATGTGCACATTATCCAACCTCCATCTTTCTTTGGACTCAACACAATTGGTACTGCACACGGGCTCAGATTTTCTCTAATTAGTCTTTTTTCCAACAAATATTGGACCTACTCCTTGACCTCTTCATTCTCATGAGGGGTCAACCTATATGCTTCTTTGTTTGGAAAACTTTCTCCCATAATAAGGTCAATATGATGAATAATACTCTTGATGAGCGGTAAAGTATGAGGAAACTCATCCACCACAATGCCAACAAACTCATCGAATAATTCCTGAATTTCCACAGGAAAATAATTCATAGAAGTATTTGTAAGTATGAATCTCAACTTACCTATAACAAAAAACTACATTTCCTCATATTTCTTAACTTCCTTCAATATCTCCTTCCCTCTCATGAGAAGTATACTCAGACTAGCCTCCTCCTTGAATCCCTTCTCCTCAAGTAGAAACAACATATGTTTACACTTATTTTTCTCAAGGGTATAAGTATTCTTCCTCCCATCATGTTGGATTTCAATGGCCTCGCCAAAAATGCATGACAAACATCCATAGGAATGACATCACATAAAACTTCATCCTTAGAACTACCAATTTTAAAATTAAATTTACATTGTCTACTTACCCTGACATGATGTCCTTTATGCAACCACGATAACCTATACACACTCATATGTGTTGTTGTTTGTTGGCACAGGGGCATACCCAGGGTTAAACGCTACAATAGCACACCAACAAAACCCTAAATATTGGCCCTTTCAGCAACACCTGCGAAGCAGATGAAGTCTCACCCGAGGTAGAGGCAGGGTTGGTTGCAAGACTTAGGTTTTTGCAACCTTAGTTGGGACACAGATATGTGATTATATCTCTTACGGAGCACTTAACATCGATCATTCATCAATATCCTACCCTTGTTACACTTTGCATATATCACAGAGCTTCGTAGCATTCACTTAGATCTAAGGTAATTTAGCACATAGCAACAGTAAAATAGATCATATACAATAAATCATCACTAAGCATATTCATATATATTAGATATACTATCCATACACATCTAATGAAGCACAAAGCTTAAGTAGATCTGTCTAAATATATCAAAGCACTTAGCCAAAGCAGAGGTAAACACATCAAGTCAAAGAATAGAGCATAACACACAAATTTACATGGTTCACCCCCACCCTGGGGCTACGTCCACCAACTCTTCTTATTTATTAGCTTCAGTCAATACAGTTACATCATAGAGCTATCAAAATCCCACTCCGCATAGGATAGGAGATTTGCGCGCACCTCGCCAAATCCTCCTTCCTCGCGTAAACATACCACAGAGCCTGCTTACAATCTGTGCACTTAGCACTTACAACACTTGCACTCAGCTCTGCAATTCAATCACATAGATCAATTCTAGCACTAATCCCTTGACTAATATTATCTCTTACTTACATCACCTAGAAGTCTATTTATACATTACAAAAGTGGGCCTAAGCATGGGTAAACCCATGGGCCGACATCCCTTTCCCATTACATATTCCCCAAAACCCAAAAAGGACCCAAAAAGGGGGTCTAGCTTCCGCAATATCCTCTTCACTTTACGCTTCATCTTTGACATTCTTTCAAAGTCCCAAAAATGGTCAAATATGACCAAGTGTTCCTCAAAACTTGGTCAAGGGCCAACAGGCCCTCAACACTCACCCATGACTCATTCCGAGTCACTAAGGTTTGTTCAGTTCTGCTTTGAATGCCTCGAGCTTGGCTCGAGCTGCTTCGACCTGTTGTTGTGCCATGATCTCTTGCTCGGTGAACTCATGGATGAGTGTGGCATTCACCGACCCTTCTAGGTGTTGCTATGTTGAATTCACGACTTGCTCCAACTATGTTCCTTGGATGTCAATCTCTGTAAATAACTAGCATGCCTTATTCTGCACAGGTTGAAGTTGTTCAGTTACTTCCATTACCTTTCTCTGGATCGTATGTATATACTTTTGGGTGATGCACTTCTTGTGAGACCGCTTCATTCTCTCTATGGGTGATAGGGCCTTCAACTACACCTATAGCTTTTCAGCTTCATGCTTCGCCTCATGGAGATGCGACTCCAATTCATGCAATTATGGATTCTCAGTTAGGTTCTCATATATCTGTGCACTTCTACTACTTAACAGTTTGCATTCCTCGGTGAGTGATTTGATCCTTTCTACTGTGCTCTGGGAATTCATTTCTCACTGGTCGCGCACTTCTTGTGGGGTACTTGGTATGGTCTGAAGCTCTAATTCCATGACTCTTTGTTGAAGTTTTTGAAAACCTTCAGCAAGCTTCATCACTTGGCATTCTATGGGGTCTTCTGCCTTCTTCTCTAAGACGGTCATAGAGTGGAATGCTCTGTTGATTGCTTCTTCAATCCCAATTTTCTTTGCAAGCAACTGCTCTTTCTCTTTTTGGATCTTCGCTCTGTCTTCTTTAAATTTCACTTGGAGAGTGTCCTTCTCTTGTTGCACAGCTTGACGTTGTTCGATGATTTCCTCCTATGCTTTATTTAAGGCCTGGGTGGCCTGTGCTATTTCTCTCTGTGCTTTTCAAAGGCGTACTTCAACTGTGTCAACAATATTACGGAGTTGAACTAGTTCATCTACCTCTTCTGTTGTTCCTTCTGGTAGGGGCGCAGTGGAGACTGTGCATCTAGTCTGAAGTGCCTGCTACACTCCTTGGAGCTCGATCTCAATTCTATTTTACATTGTTTCTTGCTTAGCTTCCTTCTTTTCTGTTATCTCTTCTATATCTTCATTCATAGCTGCGATGAGGAAACTGAAGTCATCTGGAGTGAGCGTGGTCTGCAGCTTAGTTACGGGTTCTTTTGATTTCTTCTGGGAGGAAGGTTTCGGAGGTGAACCCTTCCTCTTCTTTATGATTTCTACTTTGTCTTCTGGTCTTTGTTCGACTTCTTCTAAGTCTTCACCATCACCTCCATGGTATAGTGTAATGGAAGCCATCCTCACAGATAGGTTTTCTATATCCTGGACTTCCTCAACCTTCTTCGTCTTCTTTGTTTTATTTGTCTTATTTGGCCCAGGTGTATCCTACACAACTTCTGGACTGTCGATCTCAGACATTTATGCGGGGTCTGCTGAGATAAGGAGGTATGTCGAACATTCCTTGGTGATATCCTCCAGGTCTTCTTCTTTCATCTTATAATAAGACTGAAGTTGTTCCTTGTGCTCATCAGCGTGTGTTGTAATATATATGAAATGGTGATCCGCACTGAACTTCAACAAAGTTCACAACCTATGTAAATTATTCAGGGTCATGCGAGGCTCAGACTGGATGGCAAGATTCAACTAGGTGTAGTAGGTATGGAAGATGGCATTGGATTTCCACTACTTGTTCATATTGTTCGAGTACCACAGTGTACTAAACTTCGCAGCCAGTGTTTCAAAGGGGTCAAGGTCCGAGAAGGTTGCACCTTCTAGTAGCTCCCATGCAATGAAATCTATAAGTATCAAGAGCCAGCTAAAATGGAATTCATGCCCCTGATATTGGGATTCTCTATAGTCAATCTCTAGTTGATTCACCAGGTACTTCACCCAGTTCATCTGTAGTCCCTCTGTGCACTTCCATGCGAGGTCGACTACAAAGCCGAATACTTGCATGGGTCGATTCTTGCATACCAACTTCCCTACAATCAGTTGACAGGCAAGGTGCACTACTCCACTTTCAATGGAAGATACCTTGTATCCTCGCATGCCTTTCTCAACATCTCCATAATCTTCTTTGATCTTCTGAGCAAGAGCGTGATCCACGGTCTTTCTAGGATAGTAATCATGGGGATCAGGGCCCTACATGCTAAGCTTGGTGATCCGATTGATCAACACTGGATCAACTATTATGCGACGGTTTAACCATAAGTATCCTCCATTGTAACTTGCCAACAACAACTTCACTTAAGAACTCACCTCCTAGTGTCTGCCGAAGTGCGGTATCTTCATAATGTTGAGCAGAGTGGACTGTGTGAGGTTCATCGTCCATTGTTGAGGGATGATCTTCAAATTCTTTCCCTTGGTTCTGGTTAGGTATTTGTATGGGGAAAGCATGCTGCAAAATTTATGATCTCCCAGGTTAAAGTCACTAAACTTCAATGCTGCGACCTTGTCATGATCTATGCGGATTGCGCATACCCCTTTCAGCAGGTACGCAGTGACTAAAGTGTACTCAAAGTCTCTAATGCACACTGTCTCTATTGATCACATCACTCAGAGGTGGTATGTAAGTAGGTAGGATAGATGGAACCAACTTCACATTGGCCATATCATCTTTATGTTTGGTTCTTCTTTCTGTGTCATCTTGGGATGTTCCTGCTCAAGAAGTTGACAGGGAGGCTTGCACTCCTCTCTTCGATGATTCCTATAAACCTGTAGAAAATCCTCTCTCCAACACGACTCTTTCATCTCTAAGGATAGCGAGTACCTCTCTTACATATTCTTCAGCAGTGATAAATTTGTCGGACATATATGCTCAGGATCAATATCTTAGGTTCTCAAGGTAATGTAGGTACTGTAATAGGGTAGAGAGTAAGAGTGGAGTAATCACTGTTCACAATTCATGTATTCCGCAAACTCAAATTCACAATTAGCAAAAGTGTCTTTTGTGCATGGTGCGATGGAATAAGTAAGTAACTTTGTAATGGATATGGGTCTTCATTAACTCTTGTTCTGTCTGTTGTGGCATGGTCTAATGGTCTGGTGATGAGCCATCAATGCTTTTCGATCCATTCGGAGCAACACTCGAATGGATATATCGACGTCCAATGGATATATTGCTTCACCATGGAGAAGTGATCCATGTCGTTGTTCTGATATCCCAATGATGCTCCAATTTTGCAAAGTTTCTTTCTAAGAGGTTCCCTCTGGAACCCTCTATAGCCTATCGATCTTAGCTCTCTTTTTACTTATCTTCCTAGCCTTCTTCCCTATGAGCTTCGTCTCAGTAGTTCTTTTCCCGTTCTGATTCTTATTTTCCTTGGGCATAGTCACTTTGTGTTGCTGAGGTTTTCTCCCAAGAATCAGGGGTACTACTTTGTCTATATCTGATACAGATACTCCAATCTTGTGTGAGTCCCCTAATTCTTTTGCATCTTTGACATCTGGGCTTCTAGTGTCAAATAGATTTGATTTGTTCTCCTATTCCTCAATCAACTGTGTGATCCTTCTAGTCATAAAATCTTTTAACTCTTGTCTCTATTGTTATAAAACCTTTTATTTTTCCTTCTTCCTGGCTTGATCTCTTTAAATTCAAGGTTTTCCAAGTAACATAGTAAATGGGGCATTGTCCTCAATAAATTTGATAATATCAAAATCTTCCTCTATCGAAGTTCCATTGACATTCATAGATATCTGAGTGAGCCTTCCACATAGGTTTACCAGTTTCCCTCTGAATAACCCTATTCTTCTCAGTGAAGAGATCATAGAAAGCCTTCTTATAGCTTCCCAAGTTCTCTCTGTCATAACATTCACCCATTTTCCCCCATCCAGAACACAATCAATGTCGAAGTCTCCTATTCTTACCTCGATGCATTCTTTTTCATTAAATACCTATGATAATCTAACATGTCGATGGTCATTCAAGGTGTCTTTCATTTGTATTAATATATTTTCTAATTCTCTCTGGGGTTCTGCTATTTCTAGATCTGCCTTAGGGTTTTCTTCATTCAGGTTCATGCCTTCAATATTAGCAATCATTCTAGGGAAATCCAATACTTCGTGGTCCAAGGCTTTGCAACAGAGACAACTAGATCTCCCACCAGGGAATTCCTTAGCAAGATGTCTCGGTCTTCTGCAACTGTAACATAGGGTTAATCCTCTCTTTCTCTTAAATGATCCCCAACTTCTTCTGTACTGTGCACCAGGATCATGGTAGCTAGCCTTCAAAAAAATCTTTCTAGGATCCTGCATCCATTTGTTAGTCCAAACATTATTTCTATGCATAGGTATAACATATCTATTAGGTCTATTCATGTCAAACTTTCTTTCATCTATTAATGCCCTAGTTTTTAAGCTAGGACAGAGTCTATCAAATATACCTAGATCCATGCTCTAGAAACAAAAAAATTCACTTATCTTACTTCTATAGAGCACAAAGCTTTCAAATATGAAAACTTTTAACTATTCTTACCTTTATCAGAGCACTGAGCTTACAGATCTTACCTCTTTTCTTCAAAAACTTCCACTTTTACTTTTCTTAGAGCACAAATTGTTCAGATATCGCTTCTTTTCTTCATATCTGGCCTTCTGTTTTCAACACAGATCTTTTCAAATCAAGTAAAATACTACACACTAGGGCATAGATCCACGCACATAGCTTCCACAGTTTTGGGACGAATCTTTGCACAAAGATTCTTCTCCCTTAGTTCCCAACAATCACAGTTTCGGTCCTGAAAACAGAACCATTTGTTGGCACAAGGGCAAACCCAGGGTTCAACGCTACAACATCGAACCAACAAAACCCTAACTACCTTCCCTTTCGGAACACCTGCGAAGTAGATGAACTCTCACATGAGGTAGAGTTATGGGTGGTTGCAAGACTCAGGTGTCTGTAACCTTAGCTGGGACACAAATATGTGATTATATCTCTTATGGAGCACTTAGCATCGATCATTCATCAATATCCTACCCTTATTATACTTCGCAAATAACATAGAGCTTCATAGCATTCACTTAGATCTAAGGTAATTTAGCACTTAGCAATAGTAAAATAGATCAGATACAGTAAATCAACACTAAGCATCTTCATATATATCATATCTACTATCCATACACATCTAATGAAGCACAAAGAATAAGTATATATTTCTAAATATATCAAAGCATTTAGCCAAAGCAGAGGTAAACACATCAAGTCAAAGCATAGAGCATAACACACAGATTTACGTGGTTCACCCCCACCCTGGGGATACGTGCACCAAATCTTCTTCTTTATTAGCTTCAGTCAATCCGGTTATAGAAGACAACTATCAAAATCCTACTCTGCATGGGATAGGATATATGTGTGCACCTCGCCAAATCCTCCTTCCTCGCATAGATCTAGTACAAAGCCTCCTTACAATCTGTGCACTCAACACTTACAACACTTGCACTCAAATCTGCAAGTCAATCACATAGATCAATTCTAGAACTAAGCCCTTGGCTAATCTTGTCTCTTACTTACATTGCCTAGATTTTTATGTATACATTACAAAAGTGGTCCTAACCGTGGGTAAACCCACGGGACGATGTCCATTCCCCATTACATATTCCCAAAAACCCAAAAAGGACCCAAAAAGGGGGTCTAGCTTCTGCAATCTCCGCTTCGCATTGCGCTTCGTCTTCGATAGGCTGTCGAAGTCCCAAAAACGGTCAAATATGACCAAGTGTTCCTCAAAACTTGGCCAAGGGACAACATTGTCTCTAAATTTATCTTTTCCACCATCTTCATGGACACTAAATTATTAGTGCTCTCACTGTCTATGATCACTTTGCATACTCTATCTTTGGTCTTGAAAGCAGTTTTGAATAAACTATTTCTTTGGACTAAATCATTATCATACCTCGTTTTCTAGTTTCACAAGAGATTTCCTCACCATGAGAGATATTATGTCTTTAGTTTCTTATGATTTCATCTTCATCTCCACATTCCTCATTTGTGCCTGAGAAATATGAGCTTCTATAACTCCTACATTATTATTTTTAGGAAAATCTCAAGACATGTGCCCTGGTTTCCCACAATCATAACACTTGAATTCTCCTCCTCTGCCTCTTCCTCTACCACTTGGAAAAGGTATCCTTCCTCTATAGTATCCTCCTATAGAACTTTCCTTCACTATTTGTATCACTGTTAGATCCACCAACTTCTTCCCTCTATTTCTGGAAATTTTCTCTAGTGGTTCCTTTTCCTCTATTAGGATTCTTTCCCCCATTCTTCTGACTTTGCCTTCTTGCCAATTTTTCTTCTTCATTCAGGGGTACCTACTAATCATATTCTGTAGTCGTCATTTTCATCATGCTAATCTCATCTTGGATTTCATACCTCAATCCATTAATATACCTCACAACTTTCTCTTTGTCATTTTCCTTATGTCCTTCTCTTATATTCATCTTATAGAACTCTTCAGTATATTCCTTCACTCACAAACCCTTCTGTATCATATTTTGCAACCTTATGAACATATTCAACTCATAATCCTTGGGTATCAATTTAGACTTAATCTTAGCTACCATTCTATCTGAACTTTTAATCTTCGACTTACCTTTTCTCCTTCTGTCAGTTTGCAACTCATCCCACCATAAAGTTGCATGTCCCCTTGTTACCCATGATTTTGGTCAATCTTGATGGTGTATTGATGATGGTGTACTCAGGTTCCTTATAAGAACTTTCTCCCGAGAAAAATGACATTCATCTCTTACCAGAAAACATATTTTTGAAGAGAGTTCACAGGTTGCTAATATCCTAGGGTGAAAGAATAACCCATTCTCACAGGCCGCCTTCAGCTAGGGTGTGAACTTCTCGCACTGTGATACATAGCTAGGGTGTGAACTTGTTCTAAAGCTTGGAAAAAGATGAAGTCTCGATGTTTCTAGAAGGGAATCTTCTAGAAGAATGGGTTGGCATTTGAATGGTTATCCTTGTACTAGTTTCCTTGATATTGTGGGATCATTCTTATCCAAGTAACCATCTCATTCTCTCCTATATATTGATGGAATTCTCATGGAAAAGGTTAAGCAAGATTCATTGGAGAATTGGTGAAAGAATTGTGTGAAGGACCTAGCCTAAACAGGAGCTTGGAGACTCTAGGAAGTCTATCAAGAGGAATTTGATCTTCTTCATACAAGGATCGAGCAAGTGTGTGTGTGTTGGAACCAAGAGCCACTGAAAGGAATATTGCGACATCAAGGCGATCAGGTTGTATCTTCTACTTTCAATTAATATGATACATCGACATGTACTTTTCCCATAAAGTCATTCTTACTTTATTGCGTAATTCCTTGATCATACACATAAGTTGACGATTGAATATATTTTTCTATCTTCACTTTGGTTGGTTTGTGTTGTCTTGGTCTTGACCTAATGCAATCACCGGAGCGAAGCGAGAGCAACAAATACCCTAGGAAGTGATACAAAGGTATGGTACTTGTTCCTCCCTACTAGCTAATTCAATGGTTAAAACTTAGGGAAAGAGTCATGTCCTATCCTATTTTGTTCTAGATCCAGGTGGATCTAGGGAGATCTATTAGTGTTTGTACCTACCGATTAGTCTGATAGAACCCCTCAACCTGAACACATCATGATTTACATTCTTCTCATCATCAATCTCCTCATACTCAAAGTACTTATCGAGTCAAGCAACTCTTCTACATTCAAATTAACTTTGTACATAGGGACTTCCATCTTTGCTTCGGTTCCCAGCTTAACAACTTCTCTCAGTAATCATTCCTTTGTTTCTTCTTCTCATGTAGCTTCTTCTTATTCTTCAGGGTTTCTTCTTTCAACATGACTAACATCACCATCCTATGGTGCCCTCCTTTGTTTTTCTTCCATGGCATCTGGCCTTGCTCGAAGTTGTGCCATTTCCTCCTTTATATCTATGTTGGCTACAGGTCTCTCCCTATGTCTCCTCGACAACATGACTTTCAATGTTTCTTCTCAGAGATCTTATTCCTTCTCTGATACCACTTGATGAAAACCCCCTATGGGCCTGCATGACCTCTCGGTCTAGGATCAAACTACATAGGAGATGAAGTGGTCTGCGGGTCCTCGCAGAACCCTTAAACTCTTACCATAGGCCTATTTCCTGCACTGCATGAAACTTCATATTTGCAAGGGTCCTCTTGCTCCAGTGGAGTTGTGCACATGACCTAGGGCTCAAAACCTATATCTCAATTTGGAATTATTTATTCTGGTGCTCTGTAACTTTAGCACTCCATAGGATTTACCAACATAACACTCTGCGTCCAAAACCTCTCAACTGGAGAAGTGTCATATTCCAAAGATATGACGGTTTGTGTTTTCTCTCAAATCAATGGTCCATTTTCATTCCAGACTCCGGGGCTTTAGGAGAAAGTTACCCAACCCAACAAAATCACTCAATTCATCGTAGTGATTACTGACCGAACTCAGTCATAAATTAACTTAACCAAAAGGTGTAGGTATTACCCTACCCTTCCACTTCCCCAAATGTTGATGGTAAGGTTCAATCGAATGGAGGACAGGGTCCACCTCCCTTTCACAATCTACGACTAATAAAAACTCTGGGACTCTGGGTTTTGGGATATTCTCCAATCCGTGCAACAATGAACAAATTCTTCCAGAGTGTCAAATCGTTGAACCACTCGGGAATCCAATGGATCACACTCTCCCATTGATCTATGGTGGATATTAACTCTGGGCTTTGGATATTTAGGGCTCTATGTATTACTTTCAATGAAAAACTCAAAAATGTCGAAGCATTGAAGTCTAAAGGTCTCAAGACTTAATGATTGTGCTTGCTCTCCTTGATCGAACGACTGTGAGGGATTCTGACTCATCCCAAATAGATCTGGCCCATTGGACCCTAAAACAAATGGATTTATCCTCTTCTCCAGTTCCCCCTTGGGAACTTACACTCGCTATTCCTCTTGAGCTTTGTCACTGGAATTACTTGAAGTTTGGCGCACACTTTGCACTTATCTCCTGAGCTTATACCCTTAGAGCTATATGGGTCGAAACACTTTTTGTGCTAAATCTCCTGATATTTATCAACACTTAAAAGAGTGTTATCTTTGTTCATTCCTTGCACTCATCTCCCCTTGAGACTTTACACTTCTCTTATTGTAGGCAGACTCCTTGCGCTTTCTCTGTGCAAACCTGCACTATCTCTCCTGATCTTTTTAACCTCTATATGGTTCAGCCTCCACACTCCTTGCATTGGCACTATGAACTCCTTTGCACCATGATTATCATAAGAGAAATAATTGAAACTTATAAAAGTATTAAGAACTCATTACACAAAACTTTTGTATACACATTCATACAGAGAGATAACAACACAACATGTATTTAGTTTCAGAAGAATGAACAAGTTCACAATCTCATAATTTTGAAAGCAATTCGTTTTTTTTTATATTTATTCCACAACAATTAACAAATTTTTAAACAACCTTCAACAACCTCCTTTGGGCTTAGATTACATTTATTTATACATGAAGGGGAATTTTGATCCTTCATTCTAGACTATTCTAGTGCTTTAATATCACAATTAAAAGCATCCTACAACTAAGCCTATTATATTAAATGAACATTTAGAATCTTAGATATGAGTCGGTACTCAAAATATGTGCAATCCTACAGGAATTAAAGACAATGCCAACATCTTGGAGCATATACAATGTCTCTAACCTAAATATTTCATGGGATCTTTAATTACAAAAGACTCAAAATTAAATTGGCGTGCCCTCTTTGGGATCCAAACCAGTTAAAGTGTGTTGCATTGGATGTTTTGTCTTCTTCCACCAAGCCTCATTAAATGATACTGATGATTCTTGTTAATCCCTAAATAGTGGTTCATTACCCCTTAATTGGGGCTTATTACACTAGTAATGTTATTTTATTTGTGTTGTCTTGAGTCCATTAGTTGTAATTGTACCTCCTAGTCTCCTATATATACCAAGGAGACATTTTTATTTTGAATCATCTTGTACTTGAACATTTATTTTGTGTATAAGGAGGTTTCCCCCTCAAAGAGGCTTATTATCTGAAATTATCTCTTCTTTGAGGTGTTGAGTACTTATTTTGAGTATTTTCTATGCTATATTGATATTTGGTTCTTAACATATGGTATCAGAGGTCAAGGTCTTGGGGTTTCTCTGCTACATCTGAGACACCTTGGAATTTTTTCTATAACTTTGTTTATACAATGTTTCAGAAGGAATGGCTTGGAGGATATTTAGTAGATGGATCAAGGTACGTTGGGTTAAAATTTCATCTCCTGAGGCATTATACCTTTATATTTAGAACCCAATCAATTTGTATGGTATCATTGGCTTTGTTCTCGCAAATCACTCATCACTTGGAAAATTTTCACAGAAGAAATGACAGAACACTATGAGGATACAAGGATAAATACCTTCTTTAGCCAATTGATAAATCTCAAGAAAAAGGGTTCTGTTACAGAGCACATTGAGAACTTCCAAAGATTGAATATAAAGGTAACATATATTCCAGATGAGCACTTGATTGATGTATTCGTAGGAACTTTAAAGGATAACATTCAACATGAGGTTCGCCTTTGGGAGCCCAAATCATTAGAGAATGCATTTAGGGTGGCAAGAAATGTTGAAAGTAAAAATATGGCTATGGCTACTAGAATAACCAATCCTAACATCTATAGAGACAATAATGCTCCTTCTTCTAAAACACCTCAACCTACAATGTTCACACCTCAACAATTGGAGGAAAGAAAAGAAAAACGTTTATGCTTTAATTGTGATAGCAAGTACAGTAAGGGACATAAGTGTGGTGAGAATAAATTATTATACACATATTTTGAAGAGGAAGAAGAAGAAGAACAAGAACCATCTCAAGATGAAAATGTATAAGAAATTTCATCTGAAGAGTTGACTCCCACGATATCGTGTAATGCAATGGCTAGAATTAACACTCCTCAAAACCTCAAGATCGAAGGATATATCAAAAAGAAAAAGGTAATAGTCCTAATTGATTATGGTAGTACTCATAATTTCATTCACTATAAATTAGCCAAAGCTCTCAATTGCTTTCCATATCCAGCACCAGAGTTTCAAGTAATGATTGTAGATGGAGGAGCTATCAATTTCTCATGAAACTGCAATAATATCAATCTTACTATGGGGGAATATGTAATGAATATTCCAATGATTTCTATACCCATGGGTGGTGTTGATGTTGTACTAGGGATCCGATGGTTACAATCATTAGGAACAATGGCTTTTAATTTTCAAGAAATTTTTATGAATTTTTCATTCGAAGGAAAACAAATTGAGTTAAG
>SNQJ01S0014749.1:23666-65638 GCA_010110895.2 Picea sitchensis
CAAGACCCAACTTGCCACAAGACCCAACTTGTTGATAGAACACAGTCTATCCAACTAGAGTTCATATAGTAATTCAACTCTAGTAGAAATGATCCATTATTGAATCAACTCTATTTCATGATCAAAGGTATACCATAAATGCTCATCACCACACTTCATCTTCTACCCGAAATTCGTGCCTTCTTCCCTTTATCTTTCTTTTGATATCTATGCCTTCTTCACTTCTTCTTCTCTCTGATATTATCATAGACTTCAGGTCTTCATCCCCTTAATTTTTCTCCACAGGTCGCTCTTTCTCAGCAAGCGTATATTTCCCACAAGCCCATCTTCTTCGCAAAAGCACACAATCTAGTGAGTCAATCATGGTTGTATTGATAGTTTCTTATGCTCAAAACTTGTTTAAGTTATTGGGCCGACTTGTGCAACAAGTCATAACTAACTTGTTCATTTACAACAACTTTTGGGACCACAAGAGATCATCATTCCGGGTCTTCAACTTTACACCTGGCATACCCTTTACTTTCACAAATCGATCAGAGGTGTGGATTGAATTCCTTCTTCTTTTTGATCACAAAAATTGATGCTTCCTTCAAACCATGTTCATATGATCATTGACATAGAACCACAGGCTTATAAATTTAAGTGACGCATTACATTCTACCTTTTAAATCTCTTTACCATATGACCAATGGTGTTATTTAGATGTTAGGCGAGACGAGCACTTGGGTGCTTATCAATTCAATAGTCACTATTCAATCTCGCGATGAGATGGACAATTGTCAGGACTTATCCCTTCGGGTCTCCAGGACTTCTCAACCTTTGAAATATCATGAAGCAGATTTTGCCGAATAGATTATACGGTTCTCATTTATATCAAGGAACTAGATCAATGGTGATATTTGATCCTTACATCTATCCTTTCGTTTCTTAATCCAAAGGTTAGGACTTGATCAAGCATTGATATGGATAGCCACCATTTAATTCGGGACTTCGACTATTATACTTACGCTATCCTTCCACTATATTTTGATCAATGGTTGAGAGTGCACTCAAATTATTCTTCAGATCAGATGACCCATGTCCACTTCCGAACTTCGGAATTCGGGACTTTGGGACTTTGGGCAAGTGCTGGTGGTAAAAATCGCGAAGTAAAAACTCTTGTAGTGATGTAACTTGCTTACGTCACTTGATGATGTGTCACGAGTTGAGTAGTTGTCGCATTTCACTCAGGTTCATGATTTTCACGTACCTAAAATGTTGATTCAACTTGACACTTGTCATTATCTAATTGCAGCATGTTTCCTTCCCGACGTAGTCTTGCTGACGTGGATCTCTTCATGTGGCACATGTTCTTCTCCTGGATCTAACGATTGTCCTAACTCTCGATGTATCTTAGATCGACGACTAAGAGCGACTTCAAACCTTCTTCCTTCGGGACTTTGAGAATTTTAACATTTGTTGGTGGTCAAAACTCTCGAAGTAAATCTCTTAGAGTGATGTCACTTATTAACGTCACGTGTTGACATGGCATGAGACAATTTCCTCTTGACACTTTTCATCACCTAATTATTCCATGTTTATTTGTTGACGAGGTCTTCTAACATGTTCTGTCGAAGTATCCTTGTAGTCATGGTCTACTGACGTGGTCTACCACATGTCCTTGTAGATGTGGTCTGTTGATGTGGTCTTCTGAAGTGGTTTTCCATGTGTCCTTGCTGACAGT
Source organism: Picea sitchensis (assembly GCA_010110895.2). NCBI lineage: Eukaryota > Viridiplantae > Streptophyta > Pinopsida > Pinales > Pinaceae > Picea > Picea sitchensis. The sequence continues at coordinate 25,390 of SNQJ01S0014749.1, forward strand.
CTTCCACATGGTATTTCGACATGTCCTTATAGTCATGGTCTACTGACGTGGTCTACCACATGTCCTTGTAGACGTGGTCTGCTGATGTGGTATTCTCACATGGTTTGCCACGTGTCCTTGCTGTTGTGGTCTTCTAACCAACAACCTTGATCCAAAAATCATCGTATGTCCTCCAAATCCGATGGTCCTTATTCATTTTGGATTTTAGTTTCTCTAGGCTTTGAATTTTTCAAATCTCAAACTGAAAAATCTTGAAGTGATATTTTTTCGAAGCGTAACCTCCTCATATATTTAGAACTTGAAATAAATGTTGTTCGTCGATCATGTTCTCAGATCGATGGATAGATCTATCTACGGTGCTTCTTTTACTTGGATCAAATCCAACAAATCTTCTTCTACCTTATCCTTTCCTTCCACTTAGAATGATCCAACGACTGATGGAAATTCTCATAAATGAGATCTCAGATCTTTTACCTCGCTTATCCTGTCCTTCCACTCAAAAGTGATCCAACAGTTGTGAATATTCTTGAAGAAGATCCACGATCAAGGATGATTGTGGAACCACAACTTGCAAGTGATTTAACTTGTCACCCAAACTCCGTAATTTGAATTTTTTCTTTGTTGTTGAGTCAACCACAATCGTCAATTTTCGAAGCTATAAGATCCGACGGTCCTGACTAATTACAGGATTGGAACTAGCATGATATTCAATTATCCTTTCGATATCCCCAATCTATCCCTATTGTTGATGTAGTTATTTCACATCTGATAGTCACAACTCAATCCGAATTAATTTGATTGTTTGTTGGATGAACCACAGTCATTGATATTGGAGTCTATGAGATCTGACGATCTAGATCAATTGCAGGATTGAAACTAGTGATTCATTTAATTCTCCTTTCCATCTCTACAATCTATCCCTGCCATTGATATGGCTTGCAGATCTGATGGTCAGGATCCTCCAATGGTCCTCAAGCCCACGGTCACTCATATGACTAACGTCCGTAATATTAGACAATCAACACGGTCAATTTCTTGATCGGATGGTTGTTGAGTCTTCTCACCCTGAGCTTATGCTTTTCCTTCCAATCTTTGATCTCTACATATTGTTCGCTCCTACTCCTAATATTAGGCTTTTGATTATGAGCTTTGATATCCTCATAATGTTCGCTCCTCCTCTTGAGTTTACACTTCCTTCCGAGATCTTTGATCTCTACATACTGTTCGCTCCTCCTACTGAGTTTAAGCTTCCTATCTCTGCATATTGTTTGACATTTTCTGCTAACTGATATACTGTTGACATGAATGACAATCTCATATATGGTAAATCACAATGATAATTCATGAATGACAATCGCCTGTTAACATCAATGACAATATGTCCAACACTTTTCTCCATGTTTGAATCGAGCCTCTTATCGTCAATTGTTGGAATGGAGGATGCAAAGCGTTTTGTTACTATTCTCGAGCTTAATGTCCAAGTTTGTGGATCTGTCAGTGGGGCTCCTTATTTTTGGCGGGATCATCCTTTCTCTACTCTGGTATTTTCTATGGACTTTGTGGCTTTCCCCCCTAGGAATTGCTTCCCATCCCCTCCTAGGAATATTTAAAAATTGTTTCCTTTAGAGGTGAGGGCCTCTGAGTGGAAGACGGAAGAGGGTATTTCATGGAGGCTCCTTTTGAAGGTATTTCTCCAAATAAACCACCTTTATTTGAACTACCAAGGGTATCAAGGTTGATAGGAGGTTGTTGGCCCTTGACCAAGTTTTGGAGATCCTTGGTCATGTTCGACCATTTTTGGGACTTCGACAGGCTGGTAGAAGGCAGAGTGCAAGGAGAAGCAGAGATCACGGTATTTCTCCCCACGTTTAGGGGATTTTGGGTTTAGGTTTTATGTAACAGGTATGGGATGTTGGCCCATGGGTTTACCCATATTTAGGCCCTTTTTGTAAAGTATAAATAGAAATATAGGTTATGTAAGTAGGGGATAATAAGGCCAATGTGCTAAGTGCGGGTAGTAGTGAATGTTTATGTCTTAGTGTGGATCTAGAGGATTTGTGCATACTATGTGTTAAGACTTGCATAGATAAGTGCCAGTGATTGTAAGAAGCTGGTGTGCAGACTGTGTAAGAAGGCTTTGTGATGTTACCTAAATCGGGGAAGGAGGATCTGGAGAGGTGCGTGCATATCTCATCTCCTATGCAGAGTGGGTCTTATGGCTCTGTGCATTGAATGAAGATAATAAGGAGAAGAAGATTTGGTGGATGTAGACCCACGCTAGGGGTGAACCACGTATATCCTGTGTTGTGGCTTCTTTGTGCATTATGGTTGTTATGTGAGTTATGCTTAGTGTAGCAATATATGTTAGATGCATCTGATATAGTATCTTACTGCTTAGTGATGTGAATGAATGTTAGATCTGATCTATTTATATATGTTAAGTGCTTGGATGTGTTAGATCTTGTTGAATACTGCGTTGTTTTGTAATTAGGGTTTTCTCCTGTGAAGTGGATAATAGTTAAATATTAATGAATGTTAACTTCTAAGTTCTCTGATAAGTAATGTGATCACATATATGTGTCCCATCTAGGTTGTAGACACCCGAGTCCTGTAACCACCCCTGCCTCTACCTCGGGTGAGACTTCATCTGCATCACAGGTGTTTCTGAAAGGGTCAGTAGTTAGGGTTTTGTTGGTGTGTTGTCGAAGCATTGAACCTTGGCTCTGCCCCTGTGCCAACAGATGGTTTTGTTTTCTGGACCAAGAACTATGATTGTTAGGAACTGAAGAAAATAGAAAGATTTGTGCATAGATCTCTTGTTGTGTTGCATAGTACTCTACTTGACTTGTGAAGCTCCGTGCTAAGAAGAGAAGCTCGATCTGAAGAAAAGAGGCAAGATCCTAAAGCTTTGTGCTCTGATAAAGGTAAGATAAGTGAATTTTTTTTTTTTTGAAAGAATGGATCTAGATATGTTTGATAGATTTTGTCCTAGTCTGAAAACTAGGGCACAACTAGAAGAAAGAAGATTTGATATGAATAAATTTGATAGAACTAGTGAAATATATGTTATTCCCATGCATAGAAAGAACTGTTGGACTAACAAGTGGATGCAGGATACTAGAAAGAATTTTTTGCAGATCCACCACTGTGATCCCAGTGCGGAGTACATGAAAGGTTGGGGATCATTCAAGAGAAAAAGAGTATTGACTCTTTGTTATAATTATAGAAGAACGAAACATCTTTCTAAGGAATTCCCTCATCAAGGTCTTATTTTCCTTTGTTGTAAGGATATTGTACATGAATTTTTAGATTTCCCTAGAATGATTGCTAAAGTTGAAAAGATGAACATGAGACAAGAAGACCATGAGGAAGGTCAAGAGACTAAGAATATGCTCAATAACTAGAAAGAATCAGAGACTGTATTATTGCAGATGAAAGAAACCCTGAATGATCACCGAGACATCAACTTATTAGAGGTATTGAAAGAGAAAGAGTGCATAGAAACAAGAATAGGAGACTTCGACATAGACTATGTCCTAGATGAGGAATCATGGATGAATATCATGACAGAAAGAACTTGGGAAATTTTGGAAAAGCCTTCTGTGGTTCCTTCATTGGGAGGAATAGGATTGTTTAAAGGGAAGATGATAATCCTATGTGGAAGAATTACCCAGATACCTATGATTTCTCATGGAACTTCGACAAAAGAATAATTTGAGATCGTTAAGTTTGTTGATAACAATGCCCCATTTGTTATTTTGCTAGGAAAAACTTGGGTTGCGAAAGATCATATACGAAGGAAACTAGAAGAGGAAGCTCTAGAAAAGAAAAAGAAAGAACTGAAAGATTTCATGGCTAGGAGAATAGCGCACTTACTAGAAGAACAATAGCACAATTCGAAGCTACTAAGGACCAGAGACCTGGTTATCGATGTTGAAAGAACACAGGAAGACTTGAAACTCTTTTCCATAGATGAGAGTAGAGCACCTACCCTAGAAAGAGAAGAAGTATTACCCTCAAACCCTATAAAAGACCCTCAACAATGAGAAGTTACTATGCCAAGAGGAGATAAGAACAATAATGGAAAGGGGAAACCAATGAACTAAATCACATGAAAGAAAGAGAGAAATATCAACAAGAAGAAAGCAAAGTTAGAAAAATTGCAGGAAGTTCCAGAGAGGACTTCACAAAAGGAAGGTTTGTAGAACTGAAACTTCGTCGAGATAGTAGAACAACGTAGATTGGCACTTTTTCAAGGTGAAGAAATATGACTGTTGGAAGTGTCCCAACCATTAGAACGAAGCTCCATAATGGATAGAAGCGCAGTTATGGCTGGAAAGATTTCGATTGGACCGTTGGGACCACGCCATAATGGATGGAATTTCATTTATTGAGGCGTTCCTTCTCATTGGAAGAATCCATTACGAAGTTGTCTATTTATCTCGTCGAGCGTTGCACTAAGAACACTTTTTCCAATTGTGATTATCCGAGCCCATAGAGAACTAGTTACTTTTGCACAATGCTTATTGAGAGCTTGCCACCCGTTCTGTTACATTGAATGTTTTCTTACTGACCTAAGATATCTGACCTCGAGCCTGCATGTCGGACGACATTAGCATAGTAGAAAAATCCATAGAAGAGATCCTAATAGACATCATGGATGAAAAGGTGATGTCCACAGGAATATAGGCTTCATCGACACGAGGATTGGAAGCATCCCAGTCGACTCCGCAATGTCGGTCTAGCCGATCCACTGCAGAGAAACGTAGAAAGCATTATGATGACTTGATGAATGCAAAGTTCATCCCATCTATCCTACCTGACTTTATCCTGCCTTTGGATAGTGCGATCAGTCATGACAGTGTCCCAGGGGACTTCAACTACACCTTGATCACTACATACCTCCCGAAGGGGATACACACAATTGGAATGCAGTTGGGATAGATTATGACATTGAAGATCAGTGACTTCAACTTGGGATATTGCAAGAACGATGGCATTCTTTCCCCACATAAGTATTTGACCAAGACAAAGGGGACGAAGTCGAAGATCATCCCCCAGCCATGGACCATGGACATCGCGAGGTCCACCATCCTGAACGTAATGAAGATGCCCCAGTTTGGAAGGCATCAGGAGGTTAAGGCATGCGTTAAACTCCTATTGTCTTGCTTCCATGGTGGTTATTTATGGTTGGAAATATGCATCACCATATATCTGATGCTAATACATTGGATCACTGGATTAAGCATGCAAGGACTAGACCCACAAGACTTTTATCCAGGGAAGGCTGCAGATCATGCCCTGGCGTAGAGAATCAAATATACTTATGGCGATGTGGATAAGGGGAATCAAGGCTACAAGGTAGATTCCATCCAGAATGATGCAGTGCGCCTAGCTTGTTAGTTGATCCTTAGTAAGCTAGTAAGGAAAATTCACCCACGTAAGTCAAGGGGTTCGTTGTTTACTCGAGGGAAAATTCATTGAAGGACTAAAAATGAACTGGGCATGCCACCTCATCAACCAGTTAGAGAAATATTGTCATGAAGCTCAGGATCAGGGCTATGACTTCCATTTTAGCTGGATCTTGATCCTCATCACCTTCATTTCTTGGGATATGTCAGAAGGAGCGACCTTCCCTCAGATTTAGCTATCTGAACCCCTAGCTGTGAAGTTCACTAGACTCTGGTACTCGAGTGACATGGCTAAGAAATGGTAGTCAAACACGGTGTTCCACAAATATTACTTGCAATTGAAGAGGGATATTGAGTCTTTCCCTCGTATGAAGCTGAACATCCTGCATAGGTTCAGGCGATTTGTGAAGTTCCACACAGATAGAAATTTTATTTATATTACTACATGCAGAGGTGAACATAAAGAAGTGCTTCAATCCTACTATAAGCTCATTGAGGAGGACATGGAAGAAATAACTAAGGAATGGCCCGTAGAGTCCCTTATACCGGTTGACCAGAAAGAACTATCCGACCCAGACCTCATCGGCAGTCCTATGGTCACTTGTGAAGAATATTATGCACCCAAGAGTAGAAGAAGGAAAAATAAGGAAGAGGTACAAGAGTTGAACAATGCTTCAAAAGAGACTGCTTGAGATTCACCTAGAGGGGGAGGAGGTGATGAAGTAGACAAGGAAGAGATCGACGAGAAATAATACAAACTGGAGCAGGGCGAAGTAACACCACCTAGGGACCCCCTTGATGAAGCTGAGACATCTAAGAAAAGAAAGGTTTCCCCCAAGAAACCTACATCGCGGAAGAAGTCAAAAGCCAATAAACTTCCATTTCAGACTATGCTAATGGTGGATGACATCGACCTCATCATCGTCACCATATCGGATACCTCAGAAGAAATTCTACAGCACAACGAAGCAAAATAGGATACCATGTATGATAGGATTGTAGCAGAGCTGAAAGGGGTACAACAAGCCCTCTACTCCAGCCACGCAGTGTCTACTGCGCCACCATCATCTGAAGGGATTGAGTTGGGAGAAGAGCCTGCCCAACTACGCAGAACAACATATGCAACCGAAGCTCGCCTTCGTTGTGTCCAGGAAGAAAAAGAGTTGGCCACATAGGCATTAAAGCAAGCAAAATAGGAAGCCATTGAGCAATGTCGGGTTGCGCAGCAAGAAAAAGATGACCTCCAAGCAAAGTTTGCAGAGGATAGAGCGCAGATCTAGAAGGATAAAGAATAGATGCTCGTAGAGAAAATTGGATTTAAAGAAGCAGTCACTAGAGCACTTCGCTCTATGATGGGATTAGAACATATGGAATAACACCCAGTGGAGAGTCAGGTGGGGAAGCTTGTTGAAGCCATTCAACAGCTCCAAAAAAGAGTAACATAACTAGAATTACAAGCAGTGCCAAGCACTCTGCATGAAGTGCGAGACTAAAGGGAAGAAACTTCCTGGAGCGCAGTCCAGAGAATTAAGACATTGGCCTTATAATTTAAACAACACAATATTCGAAGAGCACAGACTTATGATCACCTTGCAGAGGACCCTGAACTAAGGACACTAGAGTCACAGCTCCAGGAGGAAAATAAGAAAGCAGCAGCAGTGCAAGCACAGTTGAAGCCACTGTCAGCTTTCAAGAGGATGAAAAGGTCCCAATAATAGAGCATGGTTCAACAACAGGTCCATTCCATCCAGAGCAAGGTCATGGAAGTGACCCAGAGGCTCCAACAAGTGCAGGACAAATCTTGCACAATTTTGAGGATATTGAAGGACAAGGTGAAAAACTGGAATAAGTGGTCACCATAGTAGAACAACGCTTAGAAGGACCTATGACCGAGAAGGTTATTTAGAAGTTTTCTGAGAAGGAGGCTCTAGTGAAGCAACAGGTCAAGGTAGCTCGAGCTAATATCGAGGCCCTCGAGGAAGATTTACCTAGATTAGAGTGACTTGAGATGAGTCACAGGTGATTTTTGGGGGACTGTTGGCCCTTGACCAAGTTTTGGAGATTCTTGGTCATGTTCGACCATTTTTGGGACTTTGACAGGCTGGTTGAAGGCAAAGCACAAGGAAAAGAGGAGATCACTGGATATCACCCACTTTTTAGGGAATTTTGGATTTAGGGTTTATGTAACGGGTATGGTATGTTGGCCCATGGGTTTACCCATGTTTAGGCCCCTTTTGTACAGTATAAATAGAAGGATAAGCAATGTAAGTAAGGGGTAATGAGGCCAATCTACTAAGTGCGGGTAGTAGTGAATGTTTATGGCTTAGTTCAAAGCTAGAGGATTTGTGCATAGCATGTGTTAAGACTTGCAGATCTAAGTGCAAGTGATTGTAATAAGCTGGTGTGAAAACTGTGTAAGAAGAATTTGTGCTGTGACCTAACTCGGGGAAGGAGGATTTGGTGAGGTGCACGCAGATCTCATGTCCTATGTGGAGTGGTTCCTGTGGCTCTGTGCATTGAAAGAAGATAATAAACAGAAGAAGAGTTGGTGGACGTAGCCCCACGCTAGGGGTGAACCACGTATATCCTATGTTGTGGTTGCTTTGTGCATTATGGTTGTTATATGAGTTATTCTTAGTGTAGCATTATATGTTAGATGCATATGATATAGTAGCATAGTTCTTAGTGATGTGAATGAATTTTAGATCTGATCTATTTCTATATGTCAAGTGCTTGGATGTGTTGGATCTTGTTTAATACTGTGTTGTTCTATAATTAGGGTTTTTCCTGCGAAGTGGATAAGAATTAAATATTAATGAATGTTAACTGATATGTGCTCTGTTAAGTACTATGATCAAAGATCTGTTTCGTAGCTAGTTTGTAGGCACCTGAGTACTACAACCACCCCTACCTCTACCTCGGGTGAGACTTCATCTGCTTCGCAGGTGTTGCCGAAAGGGCCTATAGTTATGGTTTTGTTGGTGCATTGTCGAAGCATTGAACCCTGGGTATACCTCTGTGCCAACAAAGGTAGTGGATTTGGTTCGGACCTTCCTCGACTATTTTGGCCTCCTCCTTAAGAAAAAAAACAATCTCTTCCAAGTGTGTATCCCAGCAGGGATAGAGTTGGGTAAGTGTTCATCCTTATATCCATAAAATTTCATTGTTTCTCCCCATTTGTCATTGGCTCAGGTCTCTAACAAGGAGGTTTCGAGACAAGGGTCCTCACACCCTATAGATCCATATTATATTAGGTTGTTTCTATCTCCCAAGGGTGGTTGATGGGAAAGTCAAAATCCTGTCACTAAAATGTAGAGAACTCAGGTTAAATTAAAATTAGTCTCTCAACTACAAAAATTGGTACTTGGGGATGAAATTATGCTCCCTCAGGTATCAGATATGGCGAAGAAGGAGGTGGTGGCTCGTGTAAACAAAAACCATCTAGGATTCAATAGCTTGATGGAATGGGTGAAAAAGTCTTCGTGTATCATGATAGACAAGTTACCCTCGATCCATGCTCTGACAAAAGGCTATTTTATGTTAATATTTTAAAACTCTGTGGATGTGGCCAAGGTGTTAAAGGTTATGTGGTGTATATGCTCGACGTCGTTTATTTTCAAAAGATGAATGATATTTTTTTATGCTATTCGTGAAATATTTGATGAGCTCCCTGTCTAGGTACGACTGCTTCATCTTTTAGCTGAACTTTGGACTGAGAAGGGGTTTGAGTGTATGGGGAATTCCTTAGTAACTTATATGGATGCAAAAATGTCTTTCATCTCCACTGTAAGAATGATGATGAATCGCATTTTGGTATCTCTTAATATTAGAAAGGGTTTGTCATGGAAAATCAAAATAACTTGGGGAGGAAGAGTCTTCATGAAAAATATGGATTATCACGGCATTTTGTTTAAGCATCATAGGTGCCATAAGCATGGTCATAATCCCATTGAATGAAAACTACCAATGACGCAGAAGGAGAAAAACCCTTCTATGTTATCAGAGAAAACGAGAGGGGCTTGTTAACTTATGAAGACACTATTTTCACCCTCCATGAAACAAGGCAGGGTAGATACAAGAGAAAGTGGAGATAGGACCCATGTTTCCAAAGAACATTTTATGCATTAGGTCACCGTTTCTCCCATTTTCTCAAGTTCAACTCCAAGCCGAGGGTGAGGTTTCACGACACATTCTGAATCCACCAAGAGAATGTTACAGAAGAGAATTGTTGCACAGATGGGTATGTCACCTCAGAATTTTTTCTCTTTAAATTTGTTGTTGCATTATTTATCAATATTGGGTAAAAGTTGGGAAATAAATTGAAGAATATCCCTTTCTCCTCAAATTCCTCCACTGTCTACCCTTTCTCCTCCTCAAATATCCCTCTAGAAAATATCCTGTTGGCTCTTGCCTTGGCCCCATAACCCAATCCCTTAGCTAGTACAAGCCAAGATTCTTCAAAAGTATATGAGGAAGACACGGTGTTATACCAAATCTGAAACAAACAAATCTTGTTTCTAGGGAGGTAAATCATAGAATTGATGGGTTGGGTATGAATCCCTTACCATTTTCTATTGCAAAGGGGAAGGGGAGAAGAACTTACCTATCTAAATCTCAAAATAGGGTTTCCATACATATGGAACATGGTCGTTAACTCTCTATTACTCACTCCATTAGAGAAGTGAAGAACCCAGAGGGGGTTGAAAAATTAAAGTTCTCTCTTTCATTTGTAGTTGTAGCGGTGAGGCGAGCCCATCAAAGAAAATCTCTCTCCATAGGTTGTTGGATTCAACTTAGTCAAACATTTTGATACTTCATGAGACTTTGGGTGATGCAAACTTGATTTCTCCTCTCTTGAATAAATTATTTAAAGGACTAAATTTTATAGGTATGGATGCAAAAGGTCATTTCGGGGGATTGGCCATGGGTTGGAGGTCCAGATCTATCAAACTAGTAAATTCTTAGGGTTTTGATTCAGGACTTGGTATCTATGTCTGTGTGGAGAACCTGGGTACATGCTTCATGATTATTAATGTATATTGTCCCACACAAGATCACATTCAGTTCTCAGATACCTTTCTAGGTAAGTCCTTCATGAAGAATGAGGATGTCATTGTAACATACCCAACCACCCATAGGTTGGGAACGCTACTTCAAGCTCATTTCTGAGCTAATTTTGAATTCCGATAATTTTTTAATTAATTAAGAGGCATGGAATATTCACATGTAGAGATCAATATTCATGTTATGGTATAAAGAATGTTTAAACATGCCATGCATAGAAATAACCAGCAATGAGGAACATAAAAAATGCACATCTCATAGATATTAATCAATACACAATGAAAATAAATGTATATGTAGAGAAACACATGATAGAGAGCACTTATTTTTAATGAAATGAATCACCAATTGGATGCAAACCATGGACATTCCACCCAAGTGTATACATTTTTGTTCCAAGTCTCAACAACATTGTCACCACTGAGCTAGGGATATGAATCCACTACGATAGTTCCAGAGTGTCACTCAACTTCGCAAACTAGCAACACTCGAGCTCTCACGGGCTTCTCATCACACACATCAATCCAAAGTACATGATTTCTCTTCTACCCAGCCTGCACAAACCAAGAGAATGGACCCCCTTCTCTATCATGTAGTCCCTTAGGCTATCCACCTCCTTCCAGGGCTCTAGTGCATCTGGTCAATAATCTACATGCTCAGATTCTCAGGATTTGCAGTTGTGGGAAACATTAACACATGCCAATGCATCTCAGACATCTAAGAATTAATTCATGGATGGAATACACCAACAATAATTACTACCAACAAAACCATGGCTCCTCTCAACAATTTGTTTTTCTTTCCCAAGAAAAGATCAACATGAATGAGGAATGAAGAGTTGGTGAAAGAACGAATGGAGAGAGAAAAAAATGAATAGTGTGAACAATGAACAATGAACAATGAGCATGTGAGTGAGTGAATGAACCCCCAACAGACCAAAAATGGGCTTATGTATTTCTTGGAATTAAAGAAACACATGGCCTTCCCCCAAGAAGCTCATGAAAGTGATATTATCCATTAAAAAAAAGGGTAAACAAAAAAATAAAATAAACACTTATCCCCTCAATCCCCCTCTCTGATGGAATCATAGCCCTCTACAACTCTTTTCCTTGTCCGTCTAACATCATGTGATGTATTTATTACTAATAATGATAATGTATTTATTATTAATAATGATAAAAACATTACATTTCCTAAGAACAATGACCCCTTTTAACTGTTTGGGAACTTTTTGATCCAGGTGGATATCAGTGGCCACCCACCAATTCCAACTGGCTCAAAATGGTTTTCTGGCAACTTACTATTTTTAGCAGTTCTTTGGTTCCTAAACTTTTGGAGCCATTTTGAGGGAATAAATGAAGGTTTTTCAGGATGGATCTCCTCAATGATAGACAAAGGATCTGATTGATCCCCCAAAATGAATCTCTTGAACGATACCTTTTCAACGAGCTATCATGCACACCAAACGAAGATGGTATGCCAAAGTTACGCCCTCGAGAAGTTGATACACCAAATTTCCCAAAACGAGGTCCATAAAACTATTGGATATTCATCTTCTGGGGTTATGGTTTTGGATTTTCTTTATGATAAAAAGGTCTTTGGAGCCTCATTGTAAAAATATATTATTTTCTCTTCTCTTCTTGTGAATGTGAGTAGTCATCAAATCTCTTCTCAGAGATAAGTTGCCACCATTCTAGCGAGTCTTTGAATCTATATTTCTACAATTTTGTACATTTGGCTCATTAATAGAAATTGTGTATTACTGTAAATTTGTACATCTTGTTATATTTATGAAATATCTTTGTTATATTATTTCCTCCCTTTCAACATCTCTGTATATTATAGTGTATATATCCGTTGTCATTTCATGTTGAAAATAATATGTATCAATGGTATCATAGAAGGATGCTCTTGATCATTTTTCAGTGGATGTCCCGGACAAGGTCCAAGTATAGAATGTTGGGTCTTGATATTGGCTCTCTTGGATAAAATAGCTTTCGCACGCCCAAGAAACTCTCCATGGTAGAAGGAAAGAAAACTAATGGAGCTGAATATTATATTAATCTGTTTCTTGAAAAAGATCTAACGTGAGAGAGAGATGAAATGATCGATAATTTTCCCCACATCCTTCAACGCATGTCAATAAAAACAGGCATGTCTTCATCAAGAGGCCAATTTGGAGGAACCTTGCCTTTCAAGGTACAAGTTAATTTTTATATTCCCATATTTGAAGTACAAATAGATGCAGATGCCCTAGAAAAATGGTTACCTGCTAGAAGGTTATTTCTCTATTTATAATTTCTCAAATAGTAAGAATATCACCTTCACACTCCTTAAGGATCTTCCCCATATCAAACATTGGTGGGAAAATTACTCAAAAAAAAGTTCCATAGAGGAGTCTAGAATATATGGGGCCGATCCCACTTGGGATTTTTTTGTAGATGTGGTCAAGGAACAATATTACCCTGTTGGAAACTATGAAGACCAATACATGAGATGGACCACACTGCATCAAGAGAGGGGACAAGCACTTTCATATTTCACCAATAATTCAGGCTTGTTTATGAACTAATTTCAAATTCTGATAATTTTTTAATTAATTAAGAGGCATGAAATATTCACATGCAAAGATCAATATTCATGCTACAGTATAAAGAATGTTTAAACATGCCATGCATAGAAATAAACAACAATAAGGAACAACAAAAATGCACATCTCAGACAGATTAATCAATACACAATGAAAATAAATGTATAAGCAGAGAAACACATGACAAAGAGCACTTATCTTTTATGAAATGAATCACCAACTCGTTGCAAACCAAGGACGTTCCACCCAACAATAGACATTGTTGTTCTAAGTGTCAATAGAAATGTCACCACTAAGCTAGGGCTATGAATCCACAAGGATGGTTCCAAAGTGTCACTCATCTTCCCAAACCAGTCAGCACTCAAGATATCATAGGATTCTCAACACACACATCAATCTAAGGTACACCATCTCTCATCTACCCAACCTGCACAACCCAAAAGAATGGACCCCCTTCTCTTCCATGCAGTCCCTCAGGCTATACACCTCTTTCCAGGGCTCCAATATATCTGGTCAATAATATGTATGTGGGAAAACATTAAGACATGCCAATGCATCTCATACATACATGCATTAATTCATGGTTGGAATACACCAACAATCATTATTGCCAAAAAAATCATGACTCCTCTACACAATTCATTTTTATTTCCCAAGCCAAGATCAAAATGAATGAGGAATGAAGATTTGGTGAAAGAACGAATGGAGAGAGAACAAAATGAATAGTGTTAACAATGAACAATAAACAATGAGTGAGTGAGTGAGTGAGTGAACCCCCAACATACCAAAAATGGGTGTATGTATTTCATGGAATTAAAGAACCACATGGCCTTCCCCCAAGAATCTCATGTAAGTCATATTCTCCATTAAAAAAAAAATGGGTAAATAAAAATCTAAAATAAACACTTAGCCCCTCAAGCCCCCTCTCTTATGGAATCATATCCCCCTACAACCCTTTTCCTGGTCTGTCTAGCAGCCATTGATGTATTTATTATTAATAATGATCAAAACATTACATTTCCTAGGGAAAATGGCCTATTTTAATTGTTTGGGCACTCTATGATCTAGGTGGATATCAGTGGCCACCCACCTATTCCAACTGGATCAATACAATTTTCTGGCAACTTATTATTTTTAGCACTTTTTCGGTTCCTAAACATTTGGGGATATTTTGAGGGCCTACATGAAGGATTTTTCGGATCGATATCCTTAATAATAAATGAAAGATTTCATTGATCCCCCTAAATGAATCTCCTCTACGATACCTTTCCAATGAGATATCGTGCACCCAAAACATAGATCATATTCCAAACTTACAGCCCCCGAGAAGTTGATACACCAAACTACCCAAAACAGGGTCCACAGAACTATTGGATTTTCATCTGCCAGGGTTAGAGTTTTGTATTTTCTTTATGATAAAAATGCCTTTAGAGCCTCATTGTAAAAATATCTTCTCTTCTCTTCTCTTCTCTTCTTGCAAATGCGAGTAGTTGTCACATCTCTTCTTAGAGATAAGATGCCACCATTATAGCGAGTCTTTCACTCTGTATTTCTACAGTTTTGTACATTTAGCTCATTAATAGAAATTGTATATTAATTTGTATATGTGCATCTTGTTATATTTCTGATATATCTTTGTTATATTATTGTCTCTCTTTCAATATCTTTGCATATTTCTGTGTATATATCCACTCTCATTTCATGCAGAAAATAATTTGGATCAGTGGTATCACAATAGTCTTCTCTTGATCATTTTTCAATGCATTTATTTGACGAGGTCTGAGTATATAAAGTTGGGTCTCAAGCTTGTCTCTCTTGAGGATAGTCACTCTTGCATGCCCAATAAACCCTCCATGGTAGAAGAAAAGAAAAACAATGGAGCATAAGATTTTATTAATCTATTGCTTGAGAAAGCTCTCACATGACAAAGGGACGAAATGATGAAGAATGTTTTCCACATCCTTAAATGTCTGTCGATAACAGTAGGCACATACTCATAAAGAGGCCACTTTGGAGGCATCTCAGATTTCAAGTTACAAGTTAATTTTTATATTCCCGTATTTGAAGGAGAGATAGATGTAGATGCCCTAGAAAAATGGTTAAATCTGTTGGAAGGTTATTTCTCTGTTCATAATTTCTCCGACAGGGAGAAGATCACATTTTCACTCCTTAAGGATATCCCCCATCTCAAACACTGGTGGGAAACTTACTGGGAGAAAATTTCCAAAAAGGAGTCTGGAATATATGGGGTCGATCCCACTTGGGATATTTTTGTGGATACGGTCAAGGAACAATATTACCATGCTGGAAACTATGAAGGCCAGTACATGAGATGGACCAAACTATGTCAGGAGAGGGGCCAAGCAGTGTCAGATTTCACCAATACCTTACATTCCTTGCGCACCAAGCTGCTTATCAAAGACTCTGAATGACATTTGGTTCTGAAATACCATGGGGCCTTACACAAACACATCCTAACTGAAATGGATTTTTTGTACATCTCATCACTCGGTGTTGCTTATCGATATGTTGTTAAAATTGAGTAGAAATTTAATCACTAGAACAAGAAGGATTTCGGGTCTACAAATCTGCAACAACCAAAGTATGGTAAATATGGCCCTAATAATGAACCTTCAAAAAACCAATCCAAGCCACAAGAAAAGAAGGGTAATAGAAAGATGTAGAAGGACACTAGAAAATGGTGTGATTTCCACAAAATTGCCTAGCACAAGACCGATGAATGTCGCTCAAAATAGTCATTGGTGGACGAGATCAAAGACAACAAGCTGAACCCTAATTTAGAATTTGATTAAGAAAATACTGATAGAAGATAGATCATGAATGAAGACCCCACTCTTATTTTCGTGACCATATAAATTCAACCAAAAGTACCAACAAATCCTGAAAAGGGGGAGCACCTTTTCCATTCAAAAATGTGGGTGAAGGGGACCCCGCTGCACTTTATTGTTGGCAGAAGCCATAAGAACCTCATCTCAATATAGGTCATCAAACAATTAGGATAGACGGAAAAAAACACATCCACAACCATACAACATGGGGTGGCTTCAACAAGGACACAATCTCCATGTTAGCCACATGTTTTGATTGTCATATGACATCCAACCCTTCAAGGATGAGTTATTATGTGAAGTTTCCCCACTGGATGTCTGTGATGTTCTCTTGGGTCAACCATATATGTGGAAGCACCATGCTATTTATGAGTCTCGACCCCGTAGTTTCATTGTTACTCTGTGGATTTATCTCTACATGATACTAGAGGTAGTTCCAACAATTGTCCCACCTAAACAATGCCGCAAGGTAGTATCTCATACTACAAAATTCAGCCTCTTCACAATTTGTTCAAAAGGTGAACAAAAGAACACTGCAATCACTGCAACCTTAGTCTAAGAACTTTATGTTCAATAGAAGCAAGTCGACAAGATTGAATATAAGAATGAGGATTCCTTCTTCACACAATCATCTCATGTATCCAGACTGGTTAAAAAGTTCCAACCCTTCCAACCACAAGTTTGTGACATCCTTCAACAAGCTAAGTAACACAACTTCTCCAACATGGAAAGAAATCATCAAGGTTCAAATTCAACAAGTGATTTCCCCTCTCCCCCAGGAACTCAGTGCAATGGAGACCATTTCTTCCTAAGGAGGGAGGATTGAACCAGGTGGATATCAATGACCACTCACCTATTCCAACTGTCTCAAAATATTTTTCTGACAACTTACTATTTTTAGCAGTTTTTCAGTTCCTAAACTTCTAGGGCCATTTTGAGGGCCTAAATGAATATTTTTGGGGATATATATCCTCAATGATGGCCAAAGGATTTGATCGATCCTCCAAAATGAATCTCCTCGATGATACCTTTCCAACGAGCTATCATGCACCCCAAATGAAGATCATATGCCAAAGTTATGCCCCTGAGAAGTTGATACACCAAACTACCCAAAATGGGGTCCACAAAACTGTTGTCTTTTCATCTTCTGGGGTTAGGGTTTTTTATTTTATTTATGATAACAAGGCCTTTGGAACCTCATTGTAAAAATTTCTTCTCCTCTCTTCTCTTCTTATGAATGCGAGTAGCCATCACTTCTCTTCTAAGAGATTAGATGCCACCATTCTAGCGAGTCTTTCACTCTATATTTATACAGTTTTCTACATTTCGCTCATTAATAGAAATTGTGTATTATTGTGTATTTGTGCATCTTCTTATATTTCCGATATATCTTTGTTATACTATTTCATTTGTTTCAATACCTTTGTACATTTTTGTGTATATCTCCACTCTCATTTCATGCCGAAAATAATCGGGATCACTCTACCCTTTCATAAATTCACAAAGTACATTATTTAATATGGGGCTCAAAACTAAGGTATTAGACTCACCTCCCTCTTATTTTGGCATTGTCCTCACTGCATATACAAAACATAAATAAAAAATTCAAAATTTATTCAAAATGTTGTGGGTACTCTTCCCGCATGGCATCTTCATGCTCCCAAGTAGCATCTTTAGGACCGTAGAAAGTCCATTGGACTTTTAGCAGCTCTATAACTCGATTTCGAAGCATTTTGACTTTTATGTTCAATATCTACATTCGTTGGACCTAAAAGCCTCCCTCTGTCTCTACCTGAATCAAATTCCAATCAATAATATGGTTAGGATCATGTACACATTTGTTTAGCAAATAAACATGAAATACATTATGCACATTCATGGAAGCAGTCAATGAAAGCATGTATGCAACTGGAATTATTATTTCCAATATGTCAAATGGACCACATAATGTGTCTTCTAGCTTTGTACAACTACCCAACTTCAAAGATCTCTTCTTGGGATTCACTTTTAAAATCACATGCTCCCCAACTTTAAATTCTCTAGCTATCTTGTTTTTATGTACATAAAATGTATGTCTATCTTGAGCTACCTTTAAATTCTTCTTAATTCTAACCATGTGGTCTCCATATCCTTCAACATTTATGGCCCAAGTACCACTCTATCTGCTGGGTTGTCCCAACTCACTGGAGTATTTCATTTCCTACTCTACAAAGCTTCAAATGGGATCATTTTCAATGAAGCTTGATACCCATTATTATAGGAAAACTCAACCAAGTGAAAGTAATCTTCCCACTTAGATAGATTATCCATCACATACATCCTCAACATGTCTGCAACTACTTTCTTGACTTTTTTTGTCTTCCCATCTGACTGTGGATGGTATGTTGTGGTAAAGTTCATATTTATAGAAAATCCTTTAAACAATTCCCTCCAAAAATTTGAGGTAAACTTTGTGTCTCTATATAAAAAAAAATTCTTAGGTATCCCATGCAACCTAGAAATATCCCTCATGTAAATTTCTTCAATATTAGTTTTTGTATGAGTTGTTTTTATAGGAACAAAATGAGAAGCCTTTGTCAATTTATCAACCACTACCATAAT
Source organism: Picea sitchensis (assembly GCA_010110895.2). NCBI lineage: Eukaryota > Viridiplantae > Streptophyta > Pinopsida > Pinales > Pinaceae > Picea > Picea sitchensis. Next base: position 43,905 of record SNQJ01S0014749.1, read on the forward strand.
TGAATCATGTTGTCTTGTTTTCCTGGGAAATTTAGTTATAAAATCAATGGTTACCACTTCCCATTTCTTCTCTAGAATTGGTAATGGATGTAGAAACACGTTGGGTGCCTATTCTCAACCTTCACTCTCTAACATTCCATACATCTGGAAATGTAATCAACAACATATTTTTTCATTCCTAGCCAAAAGAATTGGCTTCTTACTGCAGCAATTTTTTTCTGGTAACCGAGATGTCTTGCATATGGAACATTATGTATTTCTTTTAATACCAAATTGCTAAGTTCTTCGAAACTAGGAACATAAATTCTATTTTTATGCATAAGTAATACATCTTCCTTCGTCTCATATACATCTTCTTCTACTAACTGCATCAACAACTTTATTTTATTTTCCTTTGATATGCTTGATGTCAGACTCGTATTCACTTAAAAATTCTAGCCATCTCATTTTCCTGGGATTCAGAGTTGGATGTTCAAAAATATATTTCATACCACTATGGTATGTTCTTAATTCACATGTCTTCACCATTAGATAATGTCTCCATATATTCAATGCATGAATAATGGAAGCAAGCTCCAAGTCATGTGTGGCATATTTCCTCCCATGTTCCTTAATATTTTTGGACTCATAACCAATGACATATCCATTTTGAGTGAGGAATCCACCAATTCCTTCCTTGCATGCATCTGTACATACCACAAAAATATCATTTGGGTCAGAAATATTTAAAACAGGTGCAGAAGTAAGTAATTCTTTCAACAAATTAAAATTTTCTTCACACTCAGTTGTCCATTCAAATTTAATTCCCTTCTTTTTCAAAGAAGTGATGGGATGAGAAATCTTAGAGAACCTTGCTATAAACCTTATGTAGTAACCAACTGATCCCATAAAATATCTAACTTCTGAAACGTTCCTGGGTGTTGGCCATCCTCTAATGGTTTCAATCTTCTATGGATCCACAATTATACCTTGTTTTGAAATAATGTGTCCCAAGTAATGGATCTGTTCTCAGTAAAAAGAACACTTACTAATATTGAAATACAACTAATGTTCCCTCAACACTTACAATACCAATATTAAGTGATGTTCATGCTCTTCCTCCGACTTAGAATAGATAAATATGTCATCCATGAATACTATGACAAACTTATCCAAATAATTTACAAATATGCCATTCATTAAGCACATAAAAATAGTTGGTGCACTGGACAATCCAAATGGCACCACTACAAATTCATAATGTCGATACCTAGTTCTAAAGGTTATCTTATCGATGTATTCTTCCTTGATTCTTACCTGATGGTATCCTGATCTCAAGTATATCTTCAAAAATATCTTTGCCCCTCTTAGTTGATCAAATAGGTCATCAATTATGGGTAGAGGATATTGGTTCTTCACAGGGGATTTATTCAGCTATCGAAAGTCAATACACATCCTCAATGTTCCATCCTACTTTTTGACAAAGAGTATTGGTGCTCCCCAAGGTGAAACACTTGCACGTATGTACCCTTTCTTCAACAATTCTTCCAAATGCATTTGTAATTCTTTTTATTCTGGTGTACTCATTATATAAGGTGTTTTTGATATCGGAGAAGCTCCTATCACTAAAGTAATAAAGAAATATATCTCTCTCTTTTGTGGAAACCCTGGTATTCTTGGAATACATATTCAAATTATTGTAGTACTGAAAGTTCTTCAAGGCTTGGCCCCTTTGTATTTTTTGTCTCCTCCACATGGGTTTCATACAATTGACATCATTTTCTGAAACATCTCTTCATATGTAAGGTTGAAATATCCCTTATAGAAATGGGTCTTGGAACTCCTTTCATAGTGCTTTGCCTTCCTTCTTCATCAAGACAGGTAAATGTCTTTTTATGACAATCTAGGACAACATGATGCTTTTCGAACCAATCCATTCCAATTAGAATATCATAAGATCCCAATGGTATAATATTTAGATCAACATTAGTATTCACTCCATTCAGAATTATGGAACAACCGATGACCATCTCATTGATCCTTCTTTTGGTTCTAGTGGCTAGTTGAACCAAACTTGTTTTCTCAAGCTTAATTTTCTCCAAATGTAATCTGCCCACTATTTTAGGATCAATGTAACAATGAATTGCTCTTGAATCAATTAAAATAAAAATAGGTTTATTAATGATCTTACCTTCCAACTCGATCATATTGGATTGGTACTATGATTCTCGATCATCTAAGGCTGCATATATTCTTCCCATGTCTTCTATTATTGTAGCCTCTTGGATGTTGTGCATGATCTTCACTTTTTCTTTTCCGTGAGGTAAATCCTTGTACAAGTGATCTTATTTGCATCCCCAACATTGGATTGGTGGTCTTCCCCTTTTTCCCAAGGAGTCTTCTCTCTTAGATTCATCCTTAGCAGGCTAGTTTGGATGATTTTTATTTGGGATATTTGTATTGAAAGGAGGTTTGAATCCTTTCTTTCTCTAGTTAGACTTCTCCTTATTCTTATCCTTATAATATTTATGCAAAGACTCTTTTCCCTTTCCTTTCTCATACAATTATGTATCCTTCCTGATGGTCTCATTCAAAGTCTTGGGTTCATCATATTGAATATTATCTTTATAAAAGGATGAAAGTCCACTTAAAAACATATGTATTTTCACTTTATCGTCTTTTATAAACCCCATATACATTAGCAATCCCAAGAACGTATTTTCACACTCTACCATGGTCATTCTTTGATGTAGGAGCATCACCAACTCATCAAGCGAGCCAACACGAAAGTGGAAGACAACTAGACAGGCCAACACAAATTTTGAAACACCTTGAAACTATTGCGTGGACATTAATGTGAAAATTTAATGAGGCACACTTGTACATTGTAAATGGAACTTGAGCAGATAGCTCTCGTCTTTAGTATATAGACAACCTTTAATATAGTTAATGCTAGTAGATAGGATTTTAATTCATAGATTAGACAGTCTTAGAGAGAAGGAGGGAAACGGATATAGACACCCTCATTCTATCATTGTAACATTAGCCTGGGAATAGAAAAAAAGAAGAAGAGCAAGAGCAAGCAAAGAGTTGTATAGAGAACACCCATGTACTAATATTTGAATTAATAGAAGAAGATTGGTTCAAATTCATGGTTTTGTGTTTAATTCTCTGTGTGTTGATGTTGATATGCTCATGAATGTTTGATTCCCGTTATACATTTGCTTTTATATGCTATGTATATGAGTTCATGGTTGAATTGAAGTCTGAAGGGGTGAAGGAAAGAGTTTCAATTGTTTCTCTATTTGATACAGAGGATTCCTGCAAGGAGTACAGTTGAATTGTCCGGAAGGAGTGCATTGACAGAGGGTTCAAATAGGGATAACTTTGATTCTCGTTCACCCAGAAGTGAATTGGTTTACAGGAGCCATGCAAGGAGTGCACAGGCCGGGTAAAAGACTCAGGGTTGCGAACCTGAGTAAAGCTTTGAAGGACTACTGCTCCAGGCGTGCGCAGAGTCGAAGAGACTTCAACACTTAGCCGTGATTGAAGTTTTGATGCAAGGAGTGCGAGCAAGGAGTTTCCTTTTGAGAACTTAAAGAATTGGGAAAATCTTAGGAAGGGTAGACCTTTGAGTTTGTCGAAAGACAGTGCAGTGATTTTGTGCCTTGCAGGTTGGCAAGAAGTGTCGCGGGTTTGAGAGCCGACGAACGAGTTTTGTGGAGAGGGACACTTAGTCATTCCGTGAGTTTCATTGGAAGAAATAGACGGTTGAAATTCTCCAAGGAGGTTTTGTGACATCCCGTGGGTAGTCAGATCTCACGGAGGTGCAGGGGAAGATATCACCGGTATTCCCAGGAGATATAAAGCTCAGGAGGGGTAGAACCATTGATACGAGCCACAAGGGCCGTTGGATCTACACGAATATCGTGTATCGGGGTTTCGTTGATTGAAACTCCAACCCATTGGCAAAGGAATTGCGAAGTCACGAAACGCGATATCCCGATAGAACAGAATCGTCCATCATTTGGGACACGTGTCAGAAGATTCAAAGAAGTCAGATTTCGACATCTCGGAGGTCTTAAGGACAGTATACTCCAACAGCTTGAAAGTGCGAACCGCAATATCCCGATGGGGAAGAGCAGTGTGGGACCACAGGAGTTGGTGGAGGATAGGTGGCACACCGTATCGGGGTTTAGGATAATTAAAGTCCTAAAACATTTGACATTAGGATTCACGATCCTGTGAAGTCTGATATCCCGATGAGGTGACGGGACCGTTGAATAGTCAACCCGTGTGCGCATTAGAGTCTCGGCGCATCAGTCATCGAGTCTCAGGGATTTCGAGAGCCCAGTGTCCGATCTTTGACATCGCGAAGTCGCGAAGTCCGATTCCTCCATAAGGGAAGAGAGGGGATCGCACGGAGAATTCTGTGGGTGCGAATTTCTCGTAAGGGAAATAGAAGGGCGTTTAAGTTCTTCGGACTGTGAGAAGAAGAAGATCCTGTGAGTGGATGTGCATAGAGGAGAGCGACTACGTCAGAGTGGTATCAGAGCTAAGACAAATTGTTCTTTTCTTTCTGTAGCAGAGAAGAGGAGAATTCGCCATGTCGCCAAGGAGAGACAGACAATCACCCGATCCAGAGGAAAGGGAAATGCCATGACGAAGAGGCAGGCAGATGGCAGATCCATCCATAGAAAGACAAATGTGTGACCTCTGAGCAAGACTTGAAGACATGGAAACAACGCAAAGACGCACCGTCGGTGCGAAGGATCTTAGCGATTCCGACAGCGAAGTTGAAGCTGAACGAGAAGAGGAAGTTGTAGCCAAGGATGCAGCAAATGAACGTCTAACCAAAGCTATTGCAAGGATGGGTGCAAAGGCAAAGATGGACATTCTAGTCTATGAGGGAAATCTGGATGCAAAAGAGATTCTAGATTGGATTAGAGATCTTGACACCTACTTCGACTATGAAGATGTTGAAGAGGATAATAAAGTCAAGCATGTTGTCACACGCTTGAAGGGATATGCCACATTATGGTGGGATGAGCTACAAGAAGATAGACGCTGCAAAGGTAAGCAGAAAATTAAAAGTTGGGATCGAATTATTGCAAAGATGAAGGCAAAGTTCATCCCAAGAGATTATCAAATCACTCTGTTCAGGAGGATGCAGAACCTGAGATAGAAGCTGGTGACAGTTAAATAATACATGGAGGAATTCTATCGACTGAACATCAGAGAAGGTCATCGAGAGAGCGATGATGAGAAGGTTGACAGGTATATGAATGGCCTGAGATACGATATCGAGGACGAGATGAGCATGGTAACCATCAGAACTGTGGAGGATGCTTATCAAATGGCTTTTAAAGCTGAAGAGAAGCTGAGCCGTAATCAAGGTCAGCAAGGGCGAGGCAGGAGTCAACCAAGAGGCAAGGCATTTTCCCAGAAAGAAACCAAAAGCCTAAGGATGATTGGAAAAATCCTCAGACTCGTACCGAGAGAGGTGGAAGTTCACAGCGAGGGCAACATGCTGAGCAAAGAGAACAGAATATTGAGCAGAAAGGAGGGTATGCTGATAATAACATGTTTCCTTGTGCCAGAGGTAGAGGAAGAGGAAGAGGTGGAGTAATCACTTGCTTCACGTGTGGAAAAAATGGGCAAAAGTCATTCGAGTGTCCAAAGAAAAAGAAGGATGGAGGAGAAGCTCATATCGCTGAGGCACAGCGGCGATACGTGGAAGCTGAAGATGCTGAGGGAGGAAGGTCATTGATGATGCGTAAAGTTCTCTTAACACCCAAGAAGGAGGTGGAGGACTCAGCTCAAAGGACCAGACTTTTCAGAACATCTTGCAAGACCAAGGATAGGGTATGCAAGGTTATCGTGGACAACGGTAGCACAGATAATCTCGTTTCAACCAAGATTGTGGAAAAACTAGAGCTGGAGACAACTAATCACTCGAGTCCATACAAGGTTTCATAGCTACAAAAGGGACACCAGGTAACTGTTACTAAACAATGCTTGGTTGAATTTAATATTGGAGGGTACAATGATAAGATTTTGTGTGATGTCATTCCTATGGATGTTTGTCATCTATTGCTGGGTAAACCATGGAAATATGACAGAAATGTGGTTCATGACGGGAGAATGAACACATATACTTTAGAGAAGAATGGGAGGACACACATGTTGCTTCCAATAAAAGATAAGGAGGTGAAGCCGGAGGAAAGAAACACAGTACTTCTCATGAGTGGGAAGGAACTTCTTACGGAGGTGAAGAAGAAAGAATATCCACAATTCTTTGTGGTCAGGAAACCAAGAATTGTTCTAACTAGCACAAGAGTGGATGATCTACCAGAGGAGATTCAGGAACTACTAGAAGAGTTCTCTGATATCATGGTGGACGAATTACCTTGTTCATTGCCACCGATGAGGAGTGTGAGTCATCATATAGAGCTCATACCAAGAGCTATTTTTTCGAATAAAGCCATGTACAAGTTGACGCCGCAGGAAAATGAAGAGGTCAAGAAGCAGGTCCAGGAGCTGCTAGACAAAGGATTGGTCAGGGAAAGTTTGAGCCCATATGTCGTTCCAACGATACTCAGTCCAAAAAAAGATGGAGGTTGAAGAATGTGTACCGACTCAAGAGCCATCAACAATATAACCATCAGGTATAGGTTTCCATTACCACGGATAGTCAATTTAATGGACTGCTTGAGTGGAGCCAAGTATTTTTCAAAGGTTGATTTGAAAAGTGGATATCACCAGATTCGCATGAGGGAAGGCGATGAGTGGAAGACGACCTTCAAAACCAACGATGGGTTGTATGAATAGATAGTCATGCCGTTTGTCTTGACGAATGCACCAAGTACCTTTATGAGGTTGATGAACGAAGTCCTGAGGGAGTTCATCGGGAAATTTGTCATCGTATATCTGGATGACATATTAATTTTCAACAAGACGAAGGTTGAACATCTGAAGCATTTGGCTATTGTGATGAAGAAGCTACAGCAGGAGAAGCGGTTGATAAACATGAAGAAATCCTCATTTATGAAAACAAAGCTCATTTACTTGGGTTTTGTTATTTCGGCGAATGAGCTGAGGATGGATCCAGATAGGGTAGAAGTGATCAAGAATTGGCCGTCACTGAGAAATGTATTCGAGGTGAGAAGTTTTCATGGACTGGATAGTTTCTACTGGAAGTTCATTATAAATTTCAGTGGGATTAGCGCAATGGTGATGGATACAGTCAAGAAAAGACATAAATCTTTTCACTGGACTTATGAGCCTGAGAAAAGTTTCAAACTGTTGAAACGGAAGATCACGGAACAACTGGTTCTGGTGTTGCCKGATTTTCAGAAAACATTCCAAGTGAAATGTGATGCGAGYGGGTTTTCCATAGGAGTGGTCTTGAGTCRGGAGGACAGACCAATTGCATATTTTAGTGAGAAGTTGAATGAAGCAAAATTGAAATACTTCGCGTATGATAAGGAGTTTTATGCTATCATACAAGCATTGAAAAAGTGGAGGCATTACTTGATCCCGAAAGAATTTGTTTYGTATAGTGATAACCATGCATTACAATTTGTGACTCAACAGGAAAGGTTGAATCAGAGGCATCTTAAGTGGGTTGAATACATGCAAAATTTCACTTTTGTAATTAAGCATATTTCGGGTACTGCTAACAAAGTTGTTGATGCTTTGAGCAGGAAATGTTTGTTGTTGCAGGAGTTCAAAGTCAAAACATTGGGTTTTGATGATCTCAGGGACATGTACAGACATGATCTAGACTTTAAGGAAGCGTATGAAGCAGTTGAGAATCCAGTTCTCAGAGACAGAAGCTAGTGGATAGAGTACGTGATCCAGGAAGGGTTGTTGTTTAAGGGCAATCAGTTGTGTATTCCAAATTTCTCCATGAGGGAGAATCTGCTAAAGGTGAAACACAGTGGAGGATTGGCCAGACATTTCGATCATGATAAGACATTCGCGAAGCTGAGCGAGTCATACTTTTGGCCAGGGATGCGGTCAGAAGTCAAGCAGTTTGTAGACAGATGCAGAATTTGCCAGCATTCCAAGGGAAGAAAGCAGAATGCAGGATTTTATCAACCGTTTCCCATACCAGAAAGGCCGTGGGATGAAATCAGCATGGATTTCGTATTGGGATTTCCAAGGACGCAAAGAGGATTTGATTCATTCTTTGTGGTAGTGGATAGGTTTTCCAAGATCGCACATTTCATCCCATGTCAGAAGACCAGTGATACGACTCACATCGCAAATTTGTTTTTCAAAGAGGTCGTTCGATTTCATGGGTTACCCAGGAGTATAGTTTTGGACAGAGATACAAAGTTCGTGGGACATTTATGGAGGAATTTGTGGAAGAAGATGGGGACTAAATTGATGTTTAGTTCTACTTATCATCCTCAGACGGATGGACAAACAGAAGTGGTGAACAAAAGTCTGGGAGACTTGCTGAGAAGCTTGGTGACAGAACACCACAACCAGTGGGACAACATATTACCAAAGGCGGAGTTTTCATACAATGATTCAGTGAATAGGAGAATAGACCAAAGCCCATTTCAGATTGTGTATGGCACACAACCAAGGGGAGTTTTTGAATTGATAGATTTGGAACAGACTGCTACTAGGAGCGCAAGTACCGAAGGATTTGCAGAGGCGATGAAAGAACTTCACGGCCAGGTGAAGCATCGACTGCTAAACTCAAGTTGCAAATATAAGCGCAGAGATGACCAGCGGAAGAGACAACTTTAGTTTGAGGTTGGTGAATTAGTTCTAGCACATTTGAGGAAAGAGAGGTTCCCAAGGGGAACATACCATAAATTGAAAATGAAGAAAATCGGGCCATGTAAGGTCTTGAAGAAATTGGGGGAAAATGCTTATGAGATCGAGCTACCCGATGGGATTGGAATATCTTCGATATTAAATATCTCAGACTTATACCCATACAGAGCTAGAGAATAAGAGACTGGAACTGAGAAACCAGTGATCTAGTGGATGAAGCATATGCCAATTGCAAAGAAGCCGCAAATGGAATGCATACTGGACAAGAGAGTGGGTAAGAAGACCAGGAGGAAAGAATACTATGAGTATCTGGTCAAATGGAAAGGCCATCCAGTGGAAGATGCCAGCTGGGAGGATGAAGCAGAGATTCTGAAGCATGGATATACTATGCAGGAGCTCATGGACAGGAGCCCATGAAATTTTTCAAGTGAGGGAGTATGATGCAGGAGCATCACCAACTCATCAAGCGAGCCAACATGGAAGTGGAAGATAGATGGACAGGCCAGCACAAATTGTGAAACACCTTGAAACTGTTGCGCGGACATTAATGTGAAAATTTAATGAGGCGCACTTGTACATTGTAAATGGACCTTGAGAGGATAGCTCTCGTCTTTAGTAGATAGACGAAATTTAATATAGTTAATGCTAGTAGATAGGATTTTAATTCATAGATTAAACAGTTTTAGAGAGCAGGAGGGAAACGGATATAGACACCCTCATTGTATCATTGTAACATTAGCCTGAGCATAGAACAGAAGAATAAGAGCAAGAGAAAGCAGAGAGTTGTATAGAGAACACCCATGTACTGATATTTGAATTAATAGAAGAAGATTGGTTCAAATTCATAGTTTTGTTTTTAATTCTCTATGTGTTGATGTTGATATGCTCATGAATGTTTGATTCCCATTATACATTTTCTTTTATATGCTGTGTATATGAGTTCATGGTTGAATTGAAGTCTGAAGGGGTGAAGGAATGAGTTTCAATTGTTTCTCTATTTGAGCAAGAGGATTCATGCAAGGAGTGTAGTCGAATTGTCCACAAGGAGTGCGTTGACAGAGGATTCAAATAGGGATAAATTTGATTCTCGTTCACCCATAAGTGAATTGGGTTACAGGAGCTGTGCAAGGAGTGCGCAGGCTGGGTAAAAGACTTAGGGTTGTGAACCTGAGTAAATCTTTGAAGGACTGCTGCTGCAGGCATGCGCAGAGTCGAAGAGACTTCAACACTTAGCCGTGATTGAAGGTTTGTCGCAAGGAGTGCGAGCAAGGAGTTTCCTTTTGAGAACTTAAAGAAGTGGGAAAAGCTCAGGAAGGGTAGACCTTTGAGTTTGTCAAAAGATAGTGCAGTGAGTTTTTGCCTTGCAGGTTGGCAAGAAGTGTCGTAGGTTTGAGATCCGGCGAACGAGTTCCATTGAGAGGGACACTTAGTCGTTCCGCGAGTTTCATTGGAAGAAATAGACGGTCGAAATTCTCCAAGGAGATTTTGCGACATCCCGTGGGTCGTCAGATCTCACGGAGGTGCAGGGGAAGATATCATCGATATTCCTGGGAGATATAAAGCTCGGGAGGGGTAGAACCATTGATATGAGCCACAAGGGCCATTGGATCTACACGAATATCGTGTATCGGGGTTTCGTTGATTGAAACTCCAACCCATTGCCAAAGGAATTGTGAAATCATGAAACGCGATATCCCGACAAATCAGAACCATCCATCGTTTGGGATGCGTGTCAGAAGATTCAAATAAGTCGAAGTTTGACATCTCGGAGGTCTTAAGGACAGGATACTCCAGCAGCTTGAAAGTGCGAACCGCGATATCTCGATGGGGAAGAGCAGTGTGGGACCACAGGAGTTGGCGGAGGACAGGTGGCACACCGTATCGGGGTTCGGGATAAGTAAAATCCTAAAAAATTTGACATTAGGATTCGTGATCCCGCGAAATCCGATATCCCGACGAGGTGACGAGACCGTTGAATAGTCAACCCGTGTGCGCATCAGAGTCTCGGTGCATCAGTCATTGGTTCTTGGGGATTTCGAGAGCCCAGTGTCCGACCTTTGACATCGCGAAGTCACGAAGTCCAATTCCCCGATAAGGGAAGAGAGGGGATCGCACGGAGAATTATGTGGGTGCAGATTTCCCGTAAGGGAAATAGAGGGGCGTTTAAGTTCTTCGGGCCGTGAGAAGAAGAAGATATTGTGAGCGGATGTGCATAGAGGAGCGTGATTGCGTCATGATTCCTAGCCTGAGTTCAAAGAACTCCCACATTTTCTTTCCATAGAAGTGATCAGAAAGGTACTTCGTCTGAAAATATTTCTTGAACTAATTCCAAGTGATCCTACTCTCATTAATGTGCTCAACTTTCTTTAGCTAATCCCACCACATAGTATCTTTTTGATGTTAATGGTATGTGGGAATTCCAGATTCTAGGTTTGATGAGTAGTTATGCAATTGAAAATGCCTCATGAGTCCAAGAAACCATGCTTTAGCATCATCTTCCCTCTCTCTTTCACCATCAAAGGATGGTGGATTAAGATTCCTCAACCCTCCTTCCAAATTTTCCAATTCATGTATTCTTCTTTGGTGCCGAATAATAGACACTTGTAGGTTTCTTATGTATTATTCTGATGTGTAAAATTTCCTTGTTGAGTGAGGTGAGTGATGTCTATGATTTGTGCTAGAACTTATTGAATATCTAGATCTATTGTAGTTATCTCTTCTTTCATGATATTTTCCCTCTTCCTCTCATCTTCAGTTTGATCCATTCCTTTTTTACCTTTGCAACTGATTTAAGCTTTGCATTACTTGATCATTTATCTATTTTTTTTCTCTCATCAACCTCTAATTTTCAACTTTGCAACTCTGCACTTCTATTTTGAGGCTTCTCATAGTCTCTAATAAGGTTTCTTTCTCCCCTCTGCTCCTGTGTCCATTTGATTTCGTGACTGCATTAACAACACTGATATTTTTCCCTTTGGGCTATTTATCATGGTTTTAAGCTCCCTCTCCTTCTTCCATTTCTTGAATATGCATTCTTATACTGATTTTATATGTTTATACCCGCTAATTATACAATGTTACAAGTCCTTTTTCTACTCAAATCATGGAGAAATAATTATGATTCTCCAAATTATAATAATTCAATGTTATTCTTCTCTAAATCATCTTTACAATGACTATACTCTTACCTCAATTTGATATCTGATTTGAAAGTTATGGCTTCCCGGAAAAGTCACTTTCACCCTTTTTTTTGTTTTGCAGCAAGATATGGTTGAATTATTCCACAACCCTTTTAAATTGGTACAGAATTTGAATTCTGCACATGTTCTTCCTTCAATCCACTTTCCTTGTGGTCGCGGGCTCAAAGCTACATGCTTATTCACACTTTAGCACTTTTCTTTGTATTCTTCCACACAAGACCTCATTCGAAAATGTGTTTGCAGACTTCTTTACTTCTAGGCCTTTCATGCCTCTAATGAACCCCTTCACCTTAGCATGAGACAAGTATTGGATCCAGGTCCTCTAGAATTCTTCATTCATGACCTCTTCCAGAGTAATACTCCCTGAAGTACACTTCATCGAAGCTCTTATATTATCTCCACCTGTAGATTAGACAGTTAAGATTTAATATTCCCTTGAATGGATGGTCCCAACCCATATGGAGGCTCCATGAAATCAACAATCACGACTTAATCGGGTGTTAGGATGGAAATTACTTAATTAATTCGGGACTTAAGCACTCTAGGACTCCGGGACATTACAAATCTCAAGTCGTTCAACTCCCCCAACGTTTTAAATGTTGAAGTGGTAATAAAGTGACGATGACTGATTATCATCGATTAACACCTATGATTATGCTATCCTTCCACTAGTTAATCCAACGAGCATGACTTAATCAAGCGTTTGGATGGACAATCCTTATTTATTTTAGGATTTCAACACTCCAGGACTCCAAGATATTACAACTCTCGATTCATTCAACTCCCCCAGAGTGATACTTATCAAAGATCTTATTCCATCCTTCCACTACTTTATCTAATGGTTGAGAAAAGTCCTGAAGGAATCTTATATCGACAGTCTGCATGAATTCATGACTTCAGGCTTCAACACTTTCACTGGTAGAGATGCTAGACATTCCTAGAGGCCATAATCCAAGGGATGAAATTGCATGCTAATGTCACCTATGGTGATGTGGAACCTTGGTATGTGTGCCATGTGTCACCAAAAAATGGATAGGTTCAGGTCTAAAAGGAATTGAATTAATATGACACATGTCCCAACATGACACCCCTGCCACATGGCATAATACATGTCATCAACCAAGTGGACAATACACACTTCTCTGCCCTATATATGATGACTTGCATGATTTCATGGTTTGCAGATTTGCACTTTGTGGCTTCGTCACTTCACAGCTTTGACACTCTGTGGCTTTTCCTAGTCTCCAGTAATCGCCAAAGTGGTGAAATTATGAAGTCCCTAAACTTCACTATCCTTCCACTTCGGATATACGACTCTCATTACTCCCAAACTTCCTATCATATCAGACAACCAATGGGACTTCACAAATTTGGCCTTCTGGATTTGCTTCTTTTTCCCTATCTTCGATAATCATTGAAGTGGTGACGTTTTGAATTTTTCCATCTCCTGCTTGTCTTCAATCAACAGCTGACAATCGACTAGTTTGATCTAATGGTTGTGACTTAATCTCTCCGAGACTCTGGTTTCATTTCTATCTGGTGGCCTGTGTTCACCAAAATTTTGATCTAATGATCTATAATTCCCTGATTCAATGATTGTTATCACTCCTGAATTCAAAAGAGAATGATCATGATACCATGATCCTTTACAAAGGATATTTATCTGCACAAAGCTCTAGCTTCTGCATGAACTCCACAACACTATCTCTCTTGACATTTAAGATCTCAAAGACATATTATTTCGTAACCATAATACCCTTTCCAATAGTTATATTCCATAACAAACCGATTTTTCAACCAGAAGCTCTGATACCAATATGTAACGTACACAGCCACCCACAGGCTGGGAACGCTACATCAAGCTCATTTCTGATTTAATTTCGAATTATGATAATTTTTTAATTAATTAAGAGGCATGAAACATTCACATGCAGAGGTCAATATTCATGCTACATTATGAAGAATGTTTAAACATGCCTTGCATAGCAATAACCATCAATCAAACACATAAAAATGCACATCTAAGAGATATTAATCAATACGCAGCGTAAATCAATGTATAAGCAGAGAAAAACATGAAAAAGAGAACTTATATTTAATGAAATGAATCACCAACTAGCTACATACCAAGGACATTCCACCTAACCGTACACACTATTGTTCTTGTTAGGGTCCTATCAATCATAGGAAATCTGATTATTCAGTTTCTATCTCTTGTTTCTCTCATGAAAGCTCCTGGTTTTCCTGGTTTCCTCGGATGACTTTGACCCTCCATCCATTTTGCCCAATCCTTCATTCACCTATGCACCACTCACTCCCCTGTCCATTTATCTTATTGGCCACATCTCACCCACCACTCATCCCTGCATAAACAAAGTTAGATAACCTTAGGATAATTAATAATTAAAATTAATTCATTAGGTTAATAATGTTAGTAATCAGTAATTAGTAATTAGATTAAGTTCAATTAGGTTAATAATTAGGTTAGTGTAATAATAATAATATTAATAATAAATTAAAATAAAAAAATAAAAAATATTAAATATTAAAAAATTAAATAAACATTACTTTAATACAAAACATTATAAAAATAAAAAATAAAAAATAATCAAAATAAAATTAGAAACATAATTAATAAACTAAAAGAAAAAATAAACCAACTTAATAAAAAATAAAACAAATAATAGATACATATAAAACAAAAATAAATAATAAAAAGATTAAAACATAAAAATAAAAACAATAAAAAACTAAACATTAAAAATAAAACAAATAACAATAAAATAAAACAACAAATAAAAATTAAAACGTAAAAGAAATAAAAAAAAATCAAATAAAAACAAAAGAAAATTACAAAAAAGTTTTATTAAATAAAAAACTATATAATAAAACAAATAAACTATCCATGTCCCGTAGTCCATACACTCACATATCCCAAAACAAATCAAATCAACGACATGTAATGTATTTCAGACCCCCCCTGCCATCTGAACTTTAACGAGAAGGGGGGGGGTCTGAAAAGTGGTTTTGAATCCTGTCACTTGTCACCTCCCTATTATTCCGTACACCCCCCAAAACCACTTACCCCTGTACCACCCCCCGAAAACCACCTTTCCCCGATTCAAAAACCATTTTTTGCCCATTTCGACCAGTAATTTTACAAGAAGATTTCAGGGAAAACAAGGATGAATTTTGAGAAAAACAAAGAGGATTTTTCTTAGCACGGGACAAGTAACAATAACCTCTCCCATATTTCTCATATCTATTACAGTTTGGGAGAATCGAGAGCATCTTTGAGAAATATTTTTCGGGATTCAGGATTTTCTAGTTTGAGACATTTATCTCAAACCCAGATCTCAGACAACTAGAGATGAATTTTAAAAGAAAAGAGAGATTTTTTTTCTTATAATAAGATGATATATAAAAACCTCCCCCGGATTTTACACAACTATCTTAGATTAAGATATTTGAAGGGATCACTGGACCCTATTTTTCATAATTTCGGGAGGCAAAAAGTCAAAAGGACAGATGGCAAAGAGATTGGATTCAAAGGCACAGATAACCCATAGATCCCATCAAAACAGTGCCAGATATCTGAATGAATCTCAACAAACCTCTATGATTGTAATAATAAGTTTATATTTTCCTAAAATAAATCATGATCTGTTATGACAGGATAGCTTGTAAATAAGTTTATATATACTTGACCTTTTTAAATATTTGGGGAATTTGTAAGAAGAATGGAGCTAATATTGTAAAGAAGTCCACAGAGACCATTTGATTTATATTTCTAACAATACAGTGTGAGAATTGCAGGATTCTTGTGACAAATTTCATTAGTGAAGTGTATATTTCTCTGTAAATTTGTCTTTTCTTTTATCACCATTGTTTCTTTTATGAATTATTCCAAGAAGATAAGAGACATAATTTGTTTAAATGTATACTCTCTCTCTGTATTAGAAATAGCTTTTTATGTTTTCCACTAAATATTGAAAACATAATTATTGATTGCTCTGTTTTTAATTAGATTTTTGAGCATTTCATTTCCCTGCATATCATAATCCTTGAAGATCCAGTGAATTTTCCTACCCTAACCTGAAATATTAGCCTGTTAGACCTGGTTTTTGATCAATTCTGAAATGTGACTCCATTTTCCCAAGGGCCCTCCCTTGTTGTTCCAACCAAACAATTTCAAAAAACAAACCATGTACTATCATCACTAGCCTAAAATTCCCAGCAAACAAAGCTAAATATTATAGAGAGATCCCTCTCTGAGTCTAGGAGGGATAGATCCTAGAGTCCAAGGTAGTTTTGTAGTTACCTCTATCAACTTCTTCCTTAACTTGAGAAATTACAGTGTGCTAAAATTTTGGCGACCATACCAGGGAAGAATTTGTATCTTCCTCAGAGAAATGTATCAAGTTACAGATTTGACTGTTGATGGTGGACAGTGATCAAACACATCAAGACTGAATCATTCACTTGGCGACTCCAAACATTTTCAAGCTGATCTGAAGACTCTACTAGAAGATGAACCTGACCAACAGAAACATGAAAAAACACTATGGAGAGATCAAGTATTCAAATTGGAATTTCATCCCAAGCATAATATGTTGTATTGTTAGTTATTTCTTCAAGAAATTTTTCCAATGTATATTGTATTTGAAAAAAGATCACATACCTGCATCCAATTCTTTTCCTTTGAAGATTGAAAATATAGATTCTCTTTATGCTTTTGATCCCGGTCGAAACAATTTTGATGCAACTTATATTGGTCATATTCCATTTGATGAGCCTCAAGAAACCAAGGCTATTTTTACAGCTGATGTACAAACTCCCATATGCTTTAAAGTCCCAGATAGATACACGCCTCTCATCTTACCTTCAATACTCCATGGTTTCCCTAAAAATTATCACAAATACCTTCTTAGTTTTGATGGAGAATATGATAACTTCATTGTTGAAAAATAGATTAATGGTTTTGAACATTTTCTTCAACTTTTTGAGGTTGAAGAAGATGATGTATGTATCAAGATTTTTTCTCTATCTTTGCAAAGAAAGATAAGGAATGGTTCAAAAATTTGTCAGTTGCAAGCATTTGTGATTTCAATCAGTTTGTGAAATTATTCCTTAATAAATGGGTGATCAAGAGGAATCTCTTTCTCATTTTAAAAGAATATGATCATTTGAAAAGACAGCTAGGAGAAACAGTGCAACACTTTTCAACTAGGTTCAATCAATTCTACCATTCAATGCCCACTGATATAAAAAATCCTCCTGGTTTAGCTCTCTTACACTACCTAGATTCCTTTGATTTGGAAATGGCATTTCATTTAAGAGAAGGGAATACTACAACACTTGAAAAAATGAAAAACAATTCAATAGGTGTAGAAGATAAATTGCTAATCAAAAAGTCAAAGTTGAAGGCAGAAGAAAAGGAAAAAATAGAGAAGGATCATCTGACATATTCAGAAGTGAAACTAGACATTATGGAAAGCACAATGAAAGAAATGATGCAAAATATTATCATGAGAGATGAACTTGCTATTCAAAAAAACCATGTTCCATTTTTTGCAGAAAAAGAAAGAGTCATTGTTCCTAAACATTTTGTTTCTTATCCTTGGTATCATAGATAAAAAAATTAGTTTTTTATGTATTCACTTCATGCCATGGACAAAGAAGAAACTGAAAATCAACTTGTGGAGGAGAAATTAGCTAATTTAATGTGTATTCTTGATGACATTTATTATATGGATGATCTACCCAAGTATGATCAATATGATGATGATTGTATCAAGGTTGACTCTTCAAAGGGATCAATATCATATTTTTGTGAGGAAGAAGCTCAGTTGCAGCAACTCAAATATGACAATCATCCTGTGCATATTAGTTATGACAACAATGAGGAAAATGTATAAAATTCTCAAGTAAGTGAAAGATCTTTGTCTTTATGTCTTGCCTCATTCCAATTTATGAGAGATATATATAACCAAGAAGACCAACAAGTTGTCAATAGTAGGAATGGAGATTTTTCCAATGAATTAATTGCAAAGTTATTTCATGATATAGAAGTTGTTATTGCTCCAAAATTGCAGCCGATAAGCTATCTTGAGTTTCAAATCCCAAATGAAAGCATAGAGACTGAAACAAATTATGAGTTAATGAAAAATAATTATGTACCATTAACCTTTAATTCATTTCAGTTTTTAAAGAATAATCTTGATCATGTCCTAAATGATAAACACATAGAAAATTATGAAGTTTCATTGGAACCAATGCAATAGTCATCTCAGTTTCTACAGGATCCAATTGATGATGTTTTAGATGATTTGTGTAGTCAAAGTCCCATTCCATTAACTAGCTATGAGCTTAAAAGCAATTATAATATAGACTTGATTAGGTAGCCAGTGTCATGGTCTTGTTTAGTAGGAGTCTCATTACAAAGTTCATCATAAAATTTGCAGTCATATCATGAACTGTATAATGATATAAAAAGCATATGTTCCATACCCAATTATGACCATAAATTTGTTCAAAGTCAAGAAATGGGTCGTATCTTTCATGATCCCATAGCTATCTATCTGGAGGATTTTTTCAATCCAAAGTCCCAATCAAGTTTCAGTGCCTCCTCTATCTTTCATGGTTCCAAAGTTCTCTGTTGTGAATATCAAGCTAAAAATTAGTTTCTAGTACCCTTACAAGCTCTAGTTTTGAGTTATGTTAAAAACAATGAAGTAACTAAGGTATTGGATCAAATCTTTGGGTGGTTATATTGGATATTTTATATCACTTGAAGTCAAGCATTCAATGTTAGAATAGGATTGCATGTACATAAATAAGATTATTAGGTAATCATCTTTTTATGAGTCAGGTAGCAGTGTGCAAATAAGCTCAACTCTTTGAGCATTCCTTTCAACAATTTTTTCAGTCTCAGTTTTCAATATGCAACATAATTTTCAGTTTCCAATTCGATTTGGCTTCAGTTGAAGGATTAGAATAGGTATAGGTTACAAAACAATTTTTTGGGATAATCCCAATAGATGAGGCACTGGTCTGGATATTCAAAGATCTTTGGTTCTTGACAATTCTTAAAAGAGCTTCCATTTCCCATTGGAGCCTATGTTAGGGTCCTATCAATCATAGGAAATCTGATTATTCAATTTCTATCTGTTGTTTCTCTCATGAAAGATCCTATCTTGCCTGGTTTCCTCGGATGACTTTGCCCCTCCATCCATTTTTCCCAATCCTTCATTCACCTCCGTGCCACTCACTCCCATGTCCATTTATCTTATTTGCCACATCTCACCCACCACTCATCCCTACATAAACAAAGTTAGATAGCCTTAGGATAATTAATAATTAAAATGAATTCATTAGGTTAATATTGTTAGTAATTAGTAACTAGATTAAGTTTAATTAGGTTAGTAATTAGGTTAGTGTAATAATAATATTACTAATAATAAATTAAAATTATTGACAAATTAAATCAACATTAGTTTAATAGAAAACATTATAAAAATTAAAATTTAAAAATAATCAAAATAAAATTAGAAACATAATTAATAAACTAAACAAATTAAATAAACCAACTTAATAAAAATTAAAACAAATAATAAATATATATAAAACAAATCTAAGTAATAAACATATTAAAACATAAAAATAAAAACAATAAAAAACCAAACATTAAAAATAAAACAAATAACAATAAAATAAACGAACAAATAACAATTAAAATGTAAAACAAAATAAAACAAAAAAAAATAAAACAAATTTTAATTAAATAAATAAATAAATAATAAAAAAAATAAACTATCCTATGTCCCATACTCCATACACTCACATATCCCAAAACAAATCAAAGCAACATGTATTTCAAACCCCCCTTCCATCTAAAATTTAACGAGAGGGGGGGGGGAGTCCGAAAAGTGGTTTTGACTCCTACCACTTGTCACCTCCCTATCATTTCGTACCTACCCCCCTAAAACAAATTACCACCCTACACCTCCGCCCCCACCCCCGAAAACCACCATTCCCTCTCTAAAAAGCACCTTTCCCCAATTAAAAAACCGTTTTTTACCCATTTCGACCAGTCATTTTCCGAGGGAATTTTTGGGAAAACAATGATGAATTTTGAGAAATAAAAATAGGTTGTTTCTCATAATGGGCCAAATAACAATATACTCTCCCATATTTCTCATAGAGGTCACAAATTGGGAGAATCAAGAGAATCTTTGAGCCCTATTTTTTGGGATTCAGGATTTTCTAGTTTGAGATATATATTTCAAACCTAGATGACGAACAACTTGAGATGAATTTAAAAAAACCAAGAGAGGTTTTTTCTTAGAACAAGCTGATATACAAAAACCTCCCTCATATTTTACAGAGCTATCTCAGATAAAGA
The DNA here is from genome assembly GCA_010110895.2 of Picea sitchensis. Taxonomy (NCBI): domain Eukaryota; kingdom Viridiplantae; phylum Streptophyta; class Pinopsida; order Pinales; family Pinaceae; genus Picea; species Picea sitchensis. Next base: position 64,284 of record SNQJ01S0014749.1, read on the forward strand.
TATTCGAAGAGATCATTGGACGTTATTTTTCAGAATTTCAGGAGGGAAGAAGTCAAAAGGATAGATGTCAAAGAGATCAGATTCAAAGGCACAAATCACCCACAGATCCCATCAAAACAGTGTGAGATATCTGAATGAATATCAACAAACCTTTATGATTGTACTAGTTAGTTTAGATTTTCTTCAAATAAATCTTGATCTGTTATGACAGGATAACTTGTAAATAAGTCTATATATACTTCACCTTTTGAAGTATTCGGGGAATTGGTAGGAAGAATGAAGATAATATTGTAAATCAGTCCACAAAGACCATTTGATTCATATTTCCAGTAATATAGTGCGACAGCTGCAGTATTCTTGTGACAAATTTCATTAGTGAAGTGTATCGTTCTTTGTAAAAAAAAAAATCTTTTTATCACCATTGTTTCTTTTATGAATTATTCCAAGAAGATAAGTGAAAGAATTTGTTTAAATGTACACTCTCTCTAAATTAGAAATATTTTTTATGTTTTCGACTGAAGATTGAAAACACAATTCTTGATTACTCTGGTTTTAATTAGATTTTTGAACATTCCATTTCCCTACATATCATAATCCTTGAAGATCCAGTGAATTTTCCTACCATTCCCTACAATATTAGCCCATTGGACCTGGTTTTTTATCAATTCTGAATTGTGACTCCATTTTCCCAATGACCCTCCCTTGTTCTTCCAACCAAACAATTTAAAAAAACAAACCCTATAATATCATAGCTAGCCTAAAATTCCCAACAAAGAAAGCTAAATCTTATAGAGATATCCCTCTCTGAGTCTAGGAGGGATAGATCCTAGACTCCAAAGTGGTTTTGTAGTTACCTCTATCAACTTCTTCCTCGGCCTAAGAAATTACAGAGTGCTAACAGTTCCAATTCTCATCAAGAATGCCACTCCCGAGCCAGGGATATGAATCCATAAGGATTGTTCCAGAGTGTCACTCAACTTCCCAAACCAGTCAACACTCAATATATCACATTATTTTCATCACACAAATCAATCCAAGGTACACCGACTCTCTTCTACCTCTATCAACTTCTTCCTCGGCTTAAGAAATTACAGAGTGCTAACAGTTCCAATTCTCATCAAGAATGTCACTCCCGAGCCAGGGATATGAATCCATAAGGATTGTTCCAGAGTGTCACTCAACTTCCCAAACCAGTCAACACTCAATATATCACATGTAACACCCTGTTTCCCCCAAATTTGTAATTAATCCTAATACAGGAATTACCATGCTAAAGCATGATGAACATATAAATAACATTATGAATTTATATTACAGAACTGCTGAGAGGGGATGTGCAGAAAAAGAGACCACGA
>SNQJ01S0014749.1:65688-101697 GCA_010110895.2 Picea sitchensis
ATCACATTATTTTCATCACACAAATCAATCCAAGGTACACCGACTCTCTTCTACCTATCCTGCAAAACCAAAGAGAATGGAACCCCTTTTCTGCCACACAGTTCGTTAGAATTTCCACCTCCTTCCATGGATCGAGTGCATCTGGTCAAGAATCTACATGTTGGGACTCCTAGGATTCATAGTTGTGGGAAAAACTTAATAGATTCCAATGAGTCTTAGACATGAAGGCATTAATTCATGGCTGGAATACACCAATAGTCATTACTATGAACAAAACTATGACTTGTCTCCATAATTCATTTTTCTTTCCCAAGCCAAGATCAAAATGAATGAGGAATGACGAGTGGGTGAAATAACAAATGGAGAGAGAACATAATGAACATTGTGAACAATGAAAAATGAACAATGAGTGAATGAGTGAGTGAATGAACCCCCAATAGACCAAAAATGGGTTTATGTATTTCTTGGAATTAAAGAACCACATGGCCTTCCCCCAAGAATCTCATGTAACTGATATTCTCAATTAAAACAAAAATGGGTAAATAAAAATATAAAATAAACACTTAGCCCCTCAATACCCTTCTCTTGTGGAATCATAGCCTCCTATAACTATTTTCCTTATCTGTCTAGAAGTTAATGATGTATTTATTATTAATAATGATCAAAACATTACATTTCCTAGGTAGACTGACCTCTTTTAATTGTTTGGGCACTTTGGCTTTTCATAAATTCACAAAAGAAATTATTTAATATGTGGCTCAAAACCGGGGTATTACACTCATTCTATGGGGAGAGATAAATTTTTATCTAGGAGTAGTTGGATCTTGGCTACATCGAGCTCACCCAGATGCCTAGTTGGATTACTTCTGCCACAAATTAGGGGAAGGGAGGTTATTAGACAATTCCCCCACAAATATTTTCCCAACATGGAGAAATAAGAGGGTACGAGAATATTACATTGCCAAAAAATTAGATCGTTTCCTCCTTTCATCAAATCTAGTGGAGTCCCCTCTCTTTTTCAGAAAACGGGTGGGATCAGAAGGTGAATCAGACCATCACCCACTATTTCTAAATGTATAAGGAAGATCAAAGAAACTATCCAAACATTTCAAATTTAATTATTCTTGGATAAAATAGGAGGAATTTCTTACCCTAGTGAAGGATATATGGACTCCTATTGTACAAGAATAACAAGTGATGGTTCAGTTTTCTCGGAACCTAAAAGATACAAAAAAGTATATTGTTGAATGGGAGAGAAAGAAGAAACATTTATATGAACATGAGCGTAGTAATATTGAATAATATTCACAATCTAAGTATTCTTCGAAGGATGGAGGTTATGCATCTCCTCAAGAAAATAGGATTTATTAACACTAGAAAAGAAGAGAAGTAAACTCCTAGATTCAAAAGAAGTAGATTGGAGGTTAAAGAGAAGAGATATATGGTTAAAAAGAGGTGATGCAAATGAAAAAAAATTCCAGGATTATGCAAAAGGGAGGAATATGTAAAATACCATTTGGAGTCTTAAGGACTCCACTAGTAGACGACATTCCTCTTTGATGAGTTGACACAGTTGGGCTCTCAACATTTCAAAAACATATTCAAAGATGAAGAGAGAGTCAAAATATATATTATATTGCGCAGCTAGCCCTTTTTTTCCCAAGGTTTGTGGATGAGGAATATAAGAGGGTAATTATGGTAGAATTCATATAAGAGGATCTAAAAGAGGTTCTCCATAGATTCCAAAAATAGAAGAGTCCTGGAAAAGATGGGTTGTCAGTGGATTTTTTTGTGGGATATTTTGATATTATTGGGAAGGACATTCTCAAGGTTGTGGAGTAATCCTGAATAAATGACTATATCCATTATCTATTAAATTCCACTTTCATTTCTCTCATTTTGAGAAAGGATGACCCATATACCCTGGAAGACTTCAAACCTATCTCCTTATGCAACTATATCTACAAGGTGGTCTCTTAACTTGTTAGTACAAGACTAAAACTTTTCCTCTCAAAATCAATTTTGTAGGAAAAATTTGGATTTTTGGAAGGAAGACAGATTCATGAAGCCATTGGAGTGGTTGAACAGGCCACACATAGTATAAAATCCTATAAGACAAAAGGGGAAGTAATCAAGATAGTTCTTTCAAAATCCTATGATAGAGTTACTTGGGTATACTTGAGGATGCTTCTAACCCATTTGGGGTTTGAACTCCCTTTTATAAATTGGGTCATGAGTTGTATCTCAACAATATCGTTCGTTATTCTCATAAATGGAGATGCCTTGTATTTATCCTAAGTATAATGATGCCTCAAGCAATGATGTCATTTTTCCTCCCTACTCTTTCTTCTAGTCACATAAGGGCTCAACAAGGCCAGAGGTGATGAAAAATCTAGTGGTGAATTCCAAGGCATATCAATTTCCTGTACTTTAAGGATTTCTCACTTTATCTTTGTGGACGATTTATTGATTGTTTTCACTGGTATTAGGGGATATATGTGGATAAACTAATCTCAAATTTTGATATTTTTGGTTGTGCTATGGGAATGACGATAAATGGTAAAAAATGCTCTATGTTCCCTGACCTCATGGATGAAGAGAAGCTAGGTGTCTATAAGGAATTTTTTCCTTTTCGAATACTTCCTTTTGATGAATGTTTGAAGTACTTGGGATTCCATATAAAACCTAACAGCTAAAAAAACAATGACATGGCTTGGTTAGTTTCTAAGTTAGAAAAGAGATTGAAGTCTTGGTGTTTCTGATGGATTTCCATATCATGAATATTGATACCATTAAATTTCACATTGGAAGTTATCTTGATGTATTACATCTCTTTACATGGGCCTCAAAATAAATATTGGAAAAACTTCAGAAAACATGCTTCCTATTCTTATGGGCGATCCAAAAGGATAACTTTGTTATTCCATGGATTAAATAGGATACCCTAGCAGTCCCAAAGTTACTTGGGGGTTGCAGCCTAAAAATATCCATCTCTTTTAAAAGGCTCTTATAGCCAAAGTGAGATGGATATTGATCACCATGGAAATACCTTGGACAAAAGTGGTTTCACAGAGATATGCTTGCTCGGAGTTCATGGAAGAATGGATTACAAGGCCTATAAAGGAGACCTCAAATTGCACTATAATGTGGAAAGCTATTGTAAGTTCCTTTTTCAGTGGTGCGGGAAGGATTGGCTTGGTGGGTAGGAAAGGAAACATAAGTCAAAAGTGGGAAATATCCATAGCCAGGAAGTGGTATAATTCATCTTCTTCCCCAAACATTAATTTAAATTATCCATGACCAGAGTCTCTTTCACCTTTATTAGATCACTGCCATGAATATAACCATTGTGTGGGGTCAAGAGTGGAAGTATTCCTTACAGTTGGGTCTCGGAGAGGAATATAAAAAAGTATGGGTTGATTGTATCAGAGCCCTCAAAATAGGGCACATTCATATTATAGATAAGGAGGATGAATTAGTATGGAAACATAATCCACATGGGATTTATACATCAAAATAAAGATACACCCAATTAAACATTTACATTCTTCATCATGAACCCTCTTGGTTGTGGAAAGGGGTGTGAAATATAAAATGTCGTTTAAAATATTGTCTTTTCTTATGGTGCTTGATTAGAAACGAGTTATTTACATGGGACATAATGAAGCATAGAGGTTTGGAAGTTCTAGGCTGGTGTGCACTCTACAAGACTAGTGAGGAATGTATCACAGACATTTTCCCCTTTTATCATTGTGTCCAACATATATGGACAAATATTTCAAGAGCTCTTATATAGGAATGTATTTGGAAAAGAAAAAACATTAAAGAATCTTGTATAATGTTGTTGCACAACCTCAAAAATTATAATATAAAATATATTACATTGTTAATAAATTGGGGAGTTTGGTTGGCCTGGAGCTCAACTATTTCCACTGATAAATATTCCATTCCTGAACAAATAGTCACTCAAAGCCTCAACATCCTTTGAAACTTTCCACAAGGGAAATATTTCGCCTCAGTCAGGCATGTGGAGGAAGAAACAATGGACCACTCTCACCCATGGGATTATTTTGACGGTGCCTCACAAAATGATTGATAGTTATGTGGTGGAGGTGTTGTATTGTGTCTTTCGGATTCTAACTATTTCAATATTAAAATAGGATTGGGTCTAGGGTTATTATTTTAGATGAACTGAAGGAAAAAATAATCCTATTATTTTTTATTGGTGAAAAAGGGATATCCAATATTCAAATACTTGGTGACTCAATGGTGGTTATAAATTGTATCGGGAAATATCAAAATTCTCATAATATCAGGATTATCCCTCTTCTTGATTTGTTGTTTATTATCCTAGACACTTATAGAAATTTCTCTTTTCGTCATGTTTAGAGGGAAAGAAACATGGGAGTAGACAAGCTCTCTAAGGAAGGTACTCACTTGGATTTTGGGCAGTGGCATATAGAAGAATTCAGAGATGGTTCAAAGTTTGAATATTATCACATGCCTTTTATAGAAACAATGGATCATGGAGGCCATGTTCCACACTTATGGTCATATTTTCAATTAAGCTTTGTGTATGGTTCACAATTCGGTCTTGGGGTTCCTCTTCCAGTATTTATTGATGGTCAATGGAGGCCATGTTCCACACTTATGGTCATATTTTCAATTAAGCTTTGTGTATGGTTCACAATTCGGTCTTGGGGTTCCTCTTCCAGTATTTATTGATGGTCAACAATATAAGCGGGCTTATCAGCTAGTATCCCAATGGGTCCAATCACAAAGATAGTTATTTTTTGGATTTTACATAAACAAGTTAACTTTTGAAGGCTTTCTCAACTACAGGTGCAAACTTTATGGTAGTTGGTATGATAGAGGACTATGAACAATTTATTTTGATAAGGTTGTTTTTAATACTCGACTCTTAGTCATGACCATCTTGGGGAACAAACATAGATGTGCTCTTTTTGGAAACTTTATCTTCCATAGGTCCTCCTTGATAAGGGAGGCTACTTATTCCTTTATTATTCAAAATATAAATTTTCTTTCTTCTTGAAATAAATTTTATGTTTTTTTCCTGTGGAAAAAAATACATCGTTTTTAATTTTAAATAAAAAATAATCAATTATTTTTTTTTAGTATTATTGTTTATCTTATATATCTAAAATATATAAAAAATAGCATTGCAACTATATATATTTTATTTAAATATTTATAGTAATATGACTTTTGAATTCAAAGATATCATTTCCTTTTTTGTCACTACCACTAGAATGGTTATAATAAACTCTTTCAAACTCCTTCATAATAAGCTAAAAATCTTTACTTTTCACAAAATTTTCACTTTTTGACATTTCCACCTAAAAGAAAACTAGTACCTAAAGGAAGATTGAGAATGGCTCATAACAAAAATTGAAAAAAAGATTAAATCCATGATGCAATAGATGGCCACCTAGTGGTGGTATTGTCATTGTAAAACATGTCCTTGGGGTCATTATGGTCTATTCAATGTCTCTAACTTGAATCGAAAAAGGGATCCTAGAAAAAATCACCAACTCCATGATACACTAATATGGGAAGAGAATCAAAAGAAGTAAGGAATGGATTTGGTCTCTTAGAAAAACATGTCCATCACTAAAATTCAAGGAGGTTTGGGCCTCAAAATTATTTTTCTTTTCTCCAAATTCTTGGTAACCAAGAATGTTTGGAGACTCATTCAAGGAAAGGGTTTTTGGGCACAAGATATTGATTAAGGTTGGTTGTCATTGATGTCAACCCTTGAAGAAAGCCCCGTAACACAAAGGTTTGGGTAATGTACCCAAGATTGTTTGATGTAAATATGACTCATTATATTTTTTTTCATGGTTGATAAGAAGTAAATATGGATGAACTCCAAAGTGGTCCCATTATGGTGAAAGCCCTCATGGGAAGACGCTTTGTGAAGTAAGAGAACCCGTGCTTAATTGTGGAATAATGAGATGAAGGATAGTGAATTTGTCAGGGAAACTATCCTATATGGATAGTGTTTGTCATGCCATTTTAAAAGGTAAATAATAAAGTGAAGTGATGAGTGTATTATAATTCAAAGTGAATACAAAATAAATTATTTCATAATAAATTTAATGGAGAAATTAGAAGTGGGTTAACCCTAAAATAAGGAAAGTGGGTCAAGTGACCTAGAAGATGTTTTTAAGGAAGCTACTTGGAGAGTATAAATAAGAGGCAAGGCTCTCTCATTTTAAATCACACTTGAGAATATTTAATATATATAGGTTTCTAAGGTAACCAATGATATCTAAGCCTAATTTTTTAGGGAAGGTGAAGAAAAGAAGGCCGAAATGCAAGGAAGGATAAATTCTTTTGATGGTGCTCTCTAAGGTATGTTATTTACAGGTCATCTCACCATTTTCGCTATAACTTTTTTTCTATAATAATTCATACTATGAAATTATCTCACCCATTTTCACGAAGTAACTTTTTTCTATAATAATTCATATACTCATGAAAATTTCTATTCCATTGAGAAAACATACCAACGTATATGTGGTGTGCACCATCTTATTGCTCATTTTATTTCCTTTGGGATTTACACTGTAAAGTAGGGTTTGCATTGGGGTGCCTAAACTAGTCGTTCTGTGTTTCGCAAAATGTCATACCTTCTCATAAAAGCATCCAATTCAGTTGAGACTAAAATGTGATGGTTAGGATACCACCTATAGTATTTTTAATAGCTCGCTATCAATTCAACAAACATTTTGCGTGGCACGCTTTACACGCTTCTCTAGAATAAGACATATTTCAACAATGTATGCCATTTTTATATAACTCCTTTTCCCTCGAGGTTCCGGATAGTGAAACCCTAAGACTTCTTACAAAACACACCGAAAGTAACATTGTATATCAGTTTTAGATCTTTATACATTATGTGCCCGTTGTTGGACATTTCCAAGTTAGGTTGTTGACTAATCCAAAATTGTGCATGTGAGACTAAAGAAAATGATGAATGCTAGTCTCTTGTTATTAAAGTTAAGAAAGGTTTGTAGGAATGTGCACTTCTTACACCGTGTCTATTATAGAGCTAAAATAGGATTTGGATGATGAAATGATGAGGTATTTTGAGGTGCCACAACAGTGGCCATGGTTGAGACAAGTATTGATGAGTTGGTAAATACATGAGGTGTATAGTTGATGATGTTGGTACATATTGGATGAATCATAGTTGATGAGTGCTTGACACATGATTGATACATACTTGGTACATGGTTGACGTAATCTAGTTTACGGCGCCGTGTAGACATGCTCTTGCGGCCAGTTGGTTCGCGCTGATGCACCTGCTTTATGGTATGCTGATTACAGGTTGAGGCACGTGCTTTACGGCCGGTTTAGGGGATTTATTGGCATAGGTTTACAACAGTATATCTCACAGCGATAGTGAGACAGTGGTTCCATAATTATACTTACTCGTGGTGGCGGTGACGGCGCAAGGACACGTGGTTGTAGCCAAAGAACATAGGTGGTTGTAGCCTCCCTTCCGGTTATATCCATAGAATTGGGGAGTTGGAGCTCTCATGTTGTAGCTTGAGAAACTAGGGATTGGAGCCTCCTTCCACTGGCAACTGGAAAAACAAAGGAAGTTGGTGCTTCTAATCAATGTAATTATTCAAGACATATAAGAAGCATTCCATGGTTTTATCCCAATTTGGCTCTAAGCAAAAACAATCGTGTGTGTACCATGTATGTGTGTGATTGTTTATTTCATCAAGCCATTATTGCAATAATTCTGGCTACTGGGATATAACACTTGAAGAAAAGGATTATAATTATGCTATTACCGATTCACCCTCCCTATCAGTAATCCAACACTGGTATCGCAGAAGGTTCTTCCAAATCGGGCTTAACCACCAAAGGTAGATCATGGAGAGTACCAACTCAGAGAAAAATGGAATACCGTGAGTTTGATGGATAGAAGTATGCCTTTGAGCATAAGGATGAAGACATATATACATGCAGCAGGGATTTCCCAAGTTTGGCAATCAATTCGAGATGGATACACAACACCAAAAGTTCCACCAACAAATGACAAAGTAGTGAAACTTTATGAGAATAATTCCAAAGCCAAAAATGCACTTTTAATGGTCTCCCCAATGATACATGATTATTCACCAAAGTTGCACATTGTAAATATGCTAAAAGATTTTGGGACAAGCTTGAAATATTTAGCTGAGATTCAAAAGTCAAAGCAAAGAAATCTTCAAACTTACAAAGGTCACTCAAAACAACTAAAAATGAAGGGAAATGAAGATATCACAGCCTACTTTACGAGGAAAATGATGAAACAATGAATGAAATCATAGTGGATTGGGAGAAGAAATCAAGAATCTATAATTGTTCAAAAAGGACTAAGATCTCTTCCAATGAGATTCAACCCTAATATATAAATACTAGAAGAAAGATCGATCTAAAACTCATTAAGAATGGATGAACTGCATGGAATATTCAAAGCATATGAGAGGACAATTGAACAGAAAAAATCCGTGATGTAAAAGAAGCAACCTTCAAAGCATCCACAATATCAAAGAAAATAAAAGGAACAAGAAGAATATAGAAACAACAAAGATGTATCAGAACATGATGAAGAAGTGTCCAACTTCACCAAAAGACTGAAAAAGGGAACCAACCAGTATAGGGTTCTTCCCTTTAATTTGTTTTAATTGTGATGGTATTATCATTTTTCTAACAAATGTCCCTATAAGAAAAAGAGAAATGATGAAGGTTACCAAAAGGAAGACAAACATATAAAGGTAAATAACTACAAAGAAATTTTTCAAGAAAAGCTTTTGCACCAAAGAAGACAACTCATCATCGATGAAGATGAAGTTAGTGATAGTGAAATAGGGAGAGTTTTATTCATGCAGTAGAATACCTCGTAAAGAAGACTCCTAAGAAGAATAATAGAAGAAGCATATGAAGAAGAAATTGAAGAGGAAGAAGTTGACTGACGGAATGAGTTCCACTCAAGAAAATACGAGCAGAACTAGATAAGAAGAAAAAAATGAAACTACAAGAAGAACTAGAAGGGAAAAAAGACACTCAAGAATTAAAATAAATGATCACAAAATTGAAGGCTAGTTCAAATAGAATAAGATAAAAGAAACGAAGAAGAACTCAAATAACAACTAAGGAAAGGACAAGATCATTGGAAACCCGGAAGCAGATATCGTCACACTAAGAAAGGATACTCCAAAGAAAAATATGAATAATAAATTAAAATTTGATGACATTATCAACAATCAAAATCTCATCTTGACAAGTCTGACTTGATACAATCATATAGAAAAGGACTGGCTCCAAAAAGAATAGAGCAAGAACAAATAAAAAGGCTAAGTAAACAATCAAAGGGGATAAAAATATATATAAGGAAAATTACAGACACTCCTCAACCGAGAAGATTCAAATTTCATAATCAACAATAGAGAGACAGGCCTCAAGAAAAAGAAAGATTCAAGATAATCTTCATAAGATATTCAATTACCATGTATCAAACTATATTTTGGTTTATGTTATGCATGCATTAATTTTGACATAAAGTTGTAAATCAGAGCTAACAACAGAACAATAACTACCAGAGCCATACACAATGGGTTTATTCAAGAAGACCTAGTGAACACGATAATGTTACAACACGTTTGAATCTTTGAGCATCCATGGAATGTTATTAAATGTACCACCTTTGGACACATGGCCAAAAATTCGAATGACAAATCTCCTAAAGAACCCCTCAACAATACAAACAAGAACCTTAGAAAATGACATGGATAATAAAGAAAAATCAATATAGAAATAAAGAATCCACACTCGCTCTACAACCTAAGAAGAAGAAATGTGGTTGGTATGTTGACAAGGGATGTTCAAAACACATAATAGGTGATAGAGAAAAATTTTCTTAATTTTGAAAGGAAAGAGATGGATCAAGATTCCTGAATGATGATTCATCCAAAATCATTGAAAAAGGTATCAATCCAAATTGGGAACAAGAACGAAAAGGCGTACTGTTCTACTAGTAGAAGATATGAAACACAATCTTTAAGTGTGAGTCAAATGTATGACCAAGGTCGTAAAGTTACTTCTCAATTCACAAAAGTGTGAGATAAGAAAAGAAGGTCTGTGGAAATTATCAGCTAACCGCAGCAAGAAATTCAAGAAACATATATGTGTTGGGTTTAATTGGAAATGAAAAGTGTTGTCTAGGAAAGGAAGATGAAATTTCCCTGACATATGTTATTAAATGGGTCACATGCATTTTGATAACCCTTGTCAAAGTCACAAAAGAGAAGTAGTCAGAGAAATGCCCTAGATCACTAAACCAACTAACACTTTATGCAAGAATTGCCAACAAGGAGATAAACAAAGACCAGTTCAAATCAAAGGAATATTCAACAACAAACCATTGAAATTGTGCATATTGATCTAGTTGTACCTAACTACAACAAAAGTCTTAAAAGGAGAGACATTAATTAGTTGATGATTATACAATAAATGATCAGATTTCGCTTCTCTTTAAGAACAACAAGTCAAAATATTTGAAAAACTTCAAGATCTGCCAAGGGAATGGTTGAAAATGATATGGATCCAAGAATCAAATGCTTAAAATCAAATAATGGAGGAGAAATCACATCAAAAGAATTTATGGAATAATCGCGTTAATCATGAATAAAAGGCAATTCTTCTCATTGCTAATACACTTCAAATGTAATGGAGTTGCTGAAAGAAAGAATAAGACAAGCATTGAAACGGTCTAACAATGATAATGGATTCAAAGTTGACAACATTTTTGGACACGTAGTGCATACAACAATTCACATTCAAAAATAGAATAATGCTAAAAAAACATCTATAAAAACTCCTATGAGCTTCATGGAGTTGAAGACCAACAAATGTGAAGAACTTCGAGTTTTGGAAGCAAATGCTACATGAAAAGAGAAGGTATGTTAATGGGAAAGTTTGATCTTTAGTGTGGACAAAGGAACAATTGTTGGTCACCAAAGAAATTATACAAGTGTTACAATCTAAGATTAAACAAAGTTGTGGCTAAAGCATCACCGTAACAACTGATGAAATAGGTAGACCGAATCAAAGGAAGAAGAAAACAAATCATCGGAACAACTCTTCAAGAAGACGCAAAAAATGTTAAGAGGAAGATGAATAGCGAAGAGAACTGGCTGCAGGCTAAGAGCAAGTCCAGAAGCATCTCCAAAAGACACCCAGCAACCAGTACAGAAGAATCATCCTTAGGATCACATTATTGGAAACAAAGATGAGTTGGAGACTAGAAGAAAAAATCCGCTCACCCTCAAGAACACCTTAGCACCTTTATCCACAATTGAACCAAACTGTTTGAGCCAGGCCAACAAGGATGAATTTTGAATAAGGCCATGGATGAAGAATCAATCAAATAGAGAAAAATGACACTTGGGAACTTCATTCCAAGATCCAAAGAATAAGAACGTGATCTATTACCAAAAATGTATTTTCAGGAATAAACTGAACGACGGACAAGCTACATGAACCCAATTTGAAGACACATTTTCCCCGGGCCTCATAATGGAAGCTAACTGTTTGATTTTAGCCATGCACGCTACAAAAATGTTACATCATATGGACGAAAATCATCTTTTGAATAAGGAACCTTTTGAATAAGAAGTCTGCTACTAACAAACGAAGGATTTCCTGGGGCTTGTCGTAGAGAACACATACTATGTGTAAATTCAAAGAAGGCCTATATGGTCTAAAACATGATCCTAGAGCATGGTACTCTAGACTCGATAAGTATCTACAACAGGAAGAGTTCAAAAAAAGTACGGCATAACAACCTCTAAGACTGCAAGTCAAGGTAATATTTTATTAATTGAAGTTTCATTTCGATGATATTATTTTTGGTAGTGATGACATAGGTTACAAGAACTTTGCAAAAAGACATAATGAATTTGAAATGTCAATAATTGGAGAACTATCATTCTTCGACTTCATGATATGTCAAAGAAACCAAGGGAATTTTATTTCTCAAACCAATTATATAAGAGAAATGCTAAAGAGGTTCTGGATGGAAGATTGAAAACCAATTATGACTCCAATGAAAACCAACAGGTTGAGAAAAATATGACAACCAAGTACACATATCCGAGGAAATACATGTCAATGATTTATTATCATACTATATGTGACATCATCCGTACTAGATGTAATGTAGGCAGCTGGATAGGTGGCACGATTTCAAGAAGCACCAAAGGAATCACATGTATTAGCAAAGAAGAAGATTTTCAGATATCTCAAAAGGAACATAAGAGTTTTACCAAGTGGTATCCAGAAGGAAAGGATCTGTCTCTTATTTCCTAAACAGATGAAGATTGGGTAGGCTATATTGATGATCGATGAAGCACCGTTGAAACAACGCCCACTTAGGTGAGTGTTTGTATCATATCTAAGCAAGAAAAATCATCAAGACATCTATCTACAACCAAGGCAGTAGTATATTGCAACAACAACATGTTGTACACATGTTCTTTGGATGAAAAAACTTTGACGACATACAAGTTGAGTATGATGAGCCCATTCCAATATATTGTGATAATACAAGTGCCATCAAGATCTGCAAAAACCCGATGATGCACTCCAAGACGTAAAGCAACATTCCAATCAAGTATCACTTTCTACAAGTAATGAAGATGTAGAAAAAACATTAGAGTTGAGTATGTGGCAACAAAACAACAAGTGGTACATCTTTACAAAGTTTCACTTCCACGGAAGCCTTTGAATATCTTCGCCAAAAGACTTAGAGTTATTTCTACCCATAATGAATTCTTTTTGAATACTTTTGCATGCTGATCTTATATGTCTTATATGTACACCGTAGAAGCACCATAAGAGGACAATTCAACTGTGGGAGAAGCCCGTGATGGAAAGATACATTTACCATTGATGACAAAGGGAGAGAGGATTTATCGACAGTAAAGGAAAGAGGCGGTGATTTATCGATGCATAGGAGAGAGGGCATGGTTTCTGTGGGGAATTACGAGTGATATGGATTTATGTATTACATCGAAGGTTGCCATCAATGCCAAAGGGGAGATTGTTGATTAAGGTTGGCTGTCATTGATGTCAACCCTGAAGAAACTCTATAGCACAAAGGTTTGGGTAATGGACCCAATATTGTTTGGATGTAAATATGACTCATTATTGTTTTTTCATGGTTGATAAGAAGTAAATATGGGATGAACTCCAAAGTGTTCCCCTTTATGGTGAAATCCCTCACAAGAAGACAAGCCATTGAAGAGAACCCATGCTTCATCATGGAATAATGAGATGAAGGACAATGAATTTGTCGTAAACTATCCTATATGGATATTTCTTGTCATGCCATTTTCGCTGGTATGCAGAATGTCGCTATTAACTCCTCACCGCTAGAGAGTTATGACCATGTGAAGTTGAGAACCCAGTTTGGGTAATGGACCTAAAGTTTGTTTGATGGATAATCTGTGATATTTTTTGTTATATTTTAAGGTAATACTATTCTATATGATAGTAAATTTCATTCCATTTTGGGTGGTAGGCGTGGAAGGTCACATAATGCCTCACTCGCTTGATAATTTCATGGCCTTAATGGGGTTGGAGGACCTCATATGTCATCTAGAAGCCCCAAAAAGGTCAAAGAAGTCAAAAGGGTTTAAGATGATTTTAAAAGGTAAATAAAGGAAGTGATGAGTGTATTATAATTAAAAGTGAATATAAAATAAATTATTTCAATAATAAATTTAATGGAGAAATTAGAAGGCTTCAAGCTAAACCTAAAATAAGGAAAGTGGGCCAAGTGACCTAGAAGATGTTTTAAGGAAGCTACTTGAGAGTATAAATAAGAGGTAAAGGCTCTCATTTTAAATCACACTTGAGCATATTTTGAATATCTATAGGTGTCTGAGGTAATCAAGGACACTAAGCTGAATTTATGAGGGAAGGTGAAGAAAATAAGGCCAAATGCTTGAAGGATAAATTCTTTGATGGTGCTTTTTAATGTGCTATTTACAAGTCATCTCACCATTTTCGGTATAATTTTTTCTATAATGATTCAGATCATGAAATTTCTATGCCATTGAGAAAACATACCCAAGTATCTATGGTAAAAAAACCATCTTCGTAAGCCATCAGAGATTTCTTTGGTATTTAAGACTCAGGAAAATAGGGTTTGTGGCTAGTCCTAAACTAGTCAAAAACATGTGTTTTGGGTAAACACGCCATAACTTATTCATAACAGATCCAAATTTTAGTAATACCAAATGTGTTGATTAGGGTACGTACCTGTAGTATGTGGTGTAACAATTTTTGATCAATTCAACTACTATTTCATGCGGAATGCTCTCTACAAGTCTGGTCTTTAGAATAATCTAGAATTCAATAAGGTATGCCATTTTGCTATAACTCCTTTATGAGGTCTCCAAGTAGCGACACTTTGAGGAATTGTATAAAACACAATCAATAACATTGTATATCAGTTTCATATATTTATACATTATAGGTTCAAAGTTATGATTACCTCAAGTTAGGGTTGTTGACTGGTCCAAAAACTAGGCATGTGAGACTAAAGAAAAGTCCTGATGAAAATGCTAGTCTCTCATTGTTGTGCTAAGGAAGGTTTACAAGAATGTGATCATATTCACTAGTTCTATTACGTGACTAAGCAAACTGACTTCAATGTTTAAATTGTTGAGGTCTTTTGAGATACATGTTGAGTGCATGGTTGAGATAAGTAGTTGATGAGTTGGTACATACATGAGGTGTATAGTTGATGATGTTGGTACATATTGATGAGTCATAGTTGATGAGTAGTTGAAACATGATTGGTACACACTTGGTACATGGTTCGATGCACTTTTTTATGGTATAGGTTGATTACAAGTTTTTTGGTACAGGTTGGTGCATGGTTGATGCACTTGTTTATCATACAGGTTGATTATAGGTTGAGGTACAGGTTGATGCATGGTTCAAATTTATTGGTACAGGTTTACAGTGGTATATCTCATAGTGATAGTGTGACAATGGTTCCATCATTCTACTTCTACTTCAAGGTGGCAGAACAAGGGTTCCATCATTCTACTTCTTTCGGTTGTAGCCATAGAACATAGGGGGTTGTAGCCTCCTTCTGGGTGTATCCATAGAATTGGGGAGTTGGAGCTTCCCTCAAGTTGTAGCCTGAGAAGCTAGATGGTTGGAGCCTCCTTCCAGTTGCAGCTGGAAAACAAAGGAAGTTGGTGCTTCCAATGAATGTAATTCTTCAAGACATAAGAAAAAACATTATGTGGTTTTCTCCTGATTTGGGTTTCCACATAAAACACTCATGTACTGTGTATGTGTGTGATTGTTTATTTCTTACTGCTCATTATTAGATAATAATTCTACATTGATATAACATTTGAAGAAAAAGGATTATAATTATGCTATTACTTATTCACCCCCCCTCTCAGTAATCCAACACAAGCAATCAAGGAAAAATATCTTGACCATATCTCTTTTGAAAACTATATCTATGCCCCAAATTAAAAAGCTCAGTCCTCTTCCATCATCTCGAAAGCCACCATGATTGCAATTTTCCCCTAATTATATATTGGTAATCTAGAGTTTTAGAAAAGGAGAGAAGGTCCAGTCTAGTATTAACCCCTAGGAATAAATTAAATACCATCATTGGCTACCCATACATCCCTAAGTGGGAAGTAAAGACCAACATTGGATACCCATACCCCTCATCCTTGATTTTATATCAAAAGGGTTTTTCACTATTTAGCTAATTATTATAGGGAAATCATTGAATTTCGTGCAACAAAAATGGCTTACCTAGAGAGACTTGGGCCTAAATGAATAATATGTAGCAATTTGCACCTCTTACATTGACAATCTCAACAAGTGAAATATATGCAATAGTAGAGAAGAGTATGAACTACTTTGGTTCGCAAATCGAATGAGGCCTATAAACCTAGACTCAACTATATTACCTTTCCCCTTGAATGCTTTGAGAGCCTTTGATGCTAGTGGTTGAATGCAATAAGGAAATAGAAATGCATTTTCATGGCCAAAATATTTATGTGTTTGTTGTTGAATAATAGATTCATAACCTAAGGCTTTTGAAAAAAAATAAGTTATGAAGGCCCTAGAAGATGTAGTTTGTGTGAAGCATATTAAAGAACAAATGTTCATATTATCCTCCACTACCCCTTAACCAAGAAGGTTTGGAGAGAAATTGAAGGAATTATTGTTCTAACATAAAAACAGAAAGGAGACTCATTTGAAGAAGCCTTAACAAAACAACACAAGTATAAAGAGAAAAAATCTTTCAAAGCTCTGCCCCTCACTATAGAATGAGGTGTTTGGATTGCAAGTAATGAGTTTTTTTTTTTTAAATGAGGACACACTCCCTTTCTCATGTGCTTCAATTCTTTTTAACATATTAAGAGATTTCCATCAAGATTTATCGGTCCACCAAAGAGCATGGAACATTAATCTAATCATCTACATTCCACAAGATTTCGTCAGTGGATCTTTATAGGTATCCCCACACAAAGGAGGAGTAATGGGGGAAATATTCCTCACACAAAACTATTCTCTTAGTTTCAAAGATGGAACTATCCCTTGAACAAATAATCAATGTGAGAAAACATGCCTAAAATTGTCTCCATTCCTGGGTAAGGAAAGTGGACCCACTCATCTTCAAGTCATGGGAGACTCCCAAATTGTGATAAATTAAATGAATGGAGAAGTTGAATTCATGAACTTTTTATTAAAAACCTTTTTTGGGACGTAAAGGTAAAACATTTGCAATCCACTTTTATTCACATCAAATTTATGTGCATGAAGGAATTTGAGAGATCGTACAGTGCTAATAGGGGCATACATCCACTTATCTTCATGAATCCTATCTTTAGAATCTTATATGTTTTCTAAAATGAAACTCTAACTTTTTCACATCTATTATAATTTAAGACATTTGTTGGCATGCTTCAGGATTTATGATGACTATTGATACTTGCTATGGATTATGAAAAATAATGGGTAACAAGACCTTATAAGACAAGAGATTCTAAGAAATACCATTTTTAAACTTTGTGTACCCTCTATGGTATTCTGGACTTGTAGTTTTGTTATTCTCAAATAAAATTTCTTATGTTTTTCCCAAGGAAAATATAAATGAATATCGAATCATATAATTTATAAACTATATTATTGATAAATTTTTTGGGGAGTCCAAATTCTATAAGTGTTAGAAAATATTAAAAATATAAGAAAATTTAATGATTTGTATTTGTATTATTTTAAAAAACATTATCATATTTGTTTTTTCTAGTATTAAAAATATATAAACAATTTAATCAATAACTATTATTATTATTTTTGTAAATAAAAAGTGTTATTTCATCATGAAAGAACTGTGATTGTACATATCGAATCAAGTTCTAGAGCCTTCTACATGTTTCACCAAACTAGTGGAAACCGAAATAGATGGTACCATGTTGTTATGGTTGGAAAAAAAATAAAAATCCACCCTTTGTTCCGCCAAAAATTTGGCAGGTGGCGGAAGAGTATTGAGACAGAGTTGTCTAAACATGAAACAAGAAGTCTAAATAGAACATGTCCAAAAAATATGGACATAACACAAAAGAGGAAAGTTGAACATGAGTAAAAAATATCCTTGTGTTTTTGCAGAGGAGGTACAAATAACCTAAGATATTTAAACATTAAAATATCTATTAAAATCTTCTATCTTGAGTGTCGTCGTGAGGAGTGAAGATGTAAGGTTGCATGCAGGTTGGGAAGCATTGTTGACTTTGTGTGTATGAAAAATCATTGAACATAATGTCAAGTGTGTTGTTGAGAAGAGTGTGCCTTGGAGTTTCTCCATCATGTCCCTCAGCATCTCGAATATGAGCTCCATATGTTCTAGTGCTAGGAAGAAAAGTGAGTTTGATTCTCAAACCATGGATAAGGTCTGATGTGGAGGTTTAACCAAACAGTCAACCAAAGGAATTTCTTCTTGGATTATACAATTTTCCCTCTCCTAGGCTTCTACTACAGTAGTTGCAGGGAGACTGGTGTTCGACTGGTCTTGGTGGTCCAAAAATGTCTAGAGGAGGGATTCTGGCGGGACCATAATTGGTTCCTATGGAATTTCCTCCTCTACATAGGCCATGAGAGGTGAATTTGGCTCCTTATTCCCTAGAATCAATACATTCAARGAAGCCTGGGAAAGCTTGTGGAGGCRTCTCTTCYTGGCTGYATAGCAATWCCAAGAAGGACCCMTTTTGGGCTTTCCACACTCTCGGGCATRGAAAAYAAGGAAAAACGGAAGGAACTTAGTAGAAGATCATCCAAAGCTGGGAGACTTAATAGAGCGAAGMACAAATGCRAAAAATGAGCCAAGTGAAACGAGCCATAAAAAAAMTGGATCAAATGCATGAGCATCAGTGGTGATGAGGTTACCTTGCACATGCCTCTCGTACTCATCATCATCCCTCCGCCATGGCGCACTGAGAGCTCCATTAATCACGCACGAGGAAACTGTCCAACTTGCCTAGGAGCGCAATAAATTGTGTTCTCCATCCAAGAATTGAAGGAGAGGGTGGAAACAGGCCTCATAAATAGCTTGGGATGCATGTTAGTTGCGTGGCACCCCATCCTGAGAGGGGAATTTAATCAATAATTATAATCATGACTTCCATTTACTATTTTTTTGGAAATTTTCTTTAAGTCAATTAATTAAACTAATTCTTAAATTAAAAATATCATATAAATTCTTTGAATAAAAAATTAAATTATTTTGCAAATATGTTATAAGTCAACTAATTAATTTTTTAAATTAAGTATTTCACATAAATATTTTGAATAAAAAATAATAATAATAAATAATAAAAATTCATGTCTCTCCATTATATATATATATATTATAAAATATATATTGCCTTGAATTTGTTTTGTTTCTATTTTCCCTCCCTTTTATTGTGAGATTTTCAATCTTCCTAACAACCTTATCTTAATTAAGTTAATATTTATTATATTCAAATACTTCATGTGTCACACATGATAATAATTTTTCTCTCTATAAAATAAGTTCTATTAGAAAATTTTAATGTCTCTTTATTAAGTTAATATTTATTACACTAAGATAATATTAGTAGGCATAATGGTTAATAACATGTGTTTCCTCCTAAGAGGTCACAAGTTCAATTCGAGACAGTGGTAGGGTATGTATACCTCTTTACAAGTTGACACTCAAATAGGTGACCCAAAGGTCCCACAAACAAGGCTTCTCAAACACCAATTCGGTATCTTGCTTTGTCCCAACCTTAAAATTAGATTATTATTATTATAATAATAATATAGAATAATTTCAAAAGATATAGATTGTAGATATTATATCAATTAATTTTGTACATTTATTTATTTATTTAAATAATTGTAAAARGTCACTTTCAATACATCATTTTTAATTGAATGCTTCTATCTCTCCATAATTTTCACTTTTTAGTTTTCGTCRGGTCGAGAGTCTCTCTCCTCGGGCGTGATGGAAAGAGAGGGGGATTTTTTACATTATTATAGAGATATAGTGGATTATTCCRAGGATTTTCTACACAATAAACTGATTTGGTATGTGTCAGGTGGACTTTTCTCCACCTGTGACTCAGGCCTCTTSTCTTGAGTTGTCAAAATGGAGGTTGCAAAGGGTTATGTTAATATTCCTGATCCTAATGCCTAGGTTTGTGGATATGTCAATGGGGCTCCTTATTTTGGTCAGGAACAACCTTTCTCTAGTCCGGTATTTTCTTTGGACACCTGGGCTTTTCCCCCTGGGAGTTTCTTCCCCTCCCCTCCTGGGAAACTTTCATAATTGTTTCCTTTAGAGGTGAGGGATCGTGAGTGGAAGATGAAAGAGGTTTTTTCCCCAAATTTTCCTTGAGGGTAATTTTCCAAATAAACCACCTTTATTTGAGTTATCGAAGGTCGCAGGGTTGATATGAGTGAGTGGATTTTGGTCTAACCTTCCTCGACTATGCTAGCCTCCTCCTTCAACAAAAACTAATCTATTCAAAGTGTGGATCGAAACAGGCATGGATTTGGGTAATTCTACATCCTTCGATCTGGAAAATTTCATTGTTTCTCCCCATTTTTCATTTTCTCAGGTCTCTAACAAGGAGTGTTCAAGATGAGAGTCCTCCCACCCTATAGACCCACAATATATTAAGTTATTTCTATCACGAAATTCCTACAAATAAAATGAAGAGAAGTCATAATAGTATAAAATTAGATACAAAGGTACAAAACTTGGAACTTAGGGATGAAATTATGCTCCCTTAGGTATCAGAGATTGTGGAGAAGGTGGTGGTGCATCATCCAACTGAATGCCACCTAGGAATCAATACACTAATGAAATGGGTAAAAAGGTCATGGGCTAGCATGCTGGACCAGTTACTCTCAATCCATATTGAAAAAACTCTAATATCAATTTGTTATCTTACCCTAACGATCATATCGTTAGAGGACAATTTTGGTATATGTATTATATATACATTATTGATGTACATATTAATCGAATTGGATTCATGCCTTTTTTGCTAGTGTTATTTGTCTTCTTGATCTTGTTAGTTATTCACTTTCTTGCCTATATTCTTAACAATATCTTAACATTGGTATCTATTAGAATCATAATGAAGAAAAAAATAGAAACATAATGGAAATAACTGAAGAAATCAAGAAACCATGATGAACAGAGATAAATAAATACTGGCATAAAAGGAATACTCTATATTCATCAATGAGAAAATAATAATGTACATAGACGTACATATATAATACAAAAATACCATAACTATCATGACATTGTATAACAATTAGGTAAACCAACTAACTTGTGATTAGATTTTTAACATACCCACTTAATCATAAGTTCGTTCTTGCCTGAAAAACCGCCACTACTTGAAAATCACATGTGTCAAGCGAACATTTAGAGGGTTGGTTGAATATTCTCTCTAAACTCTGAAAAAAATAGCAGAAGATGATGTATTCTACTAAATTGGTGGTTTAAGGGTGACCACAAACTCATTTGGCGGTTTTAGGATGACCACAAACTGAATGGCGGTTTTAGGATGACCACAAACTGAATGTCTAGCAGAAAATGATGTCTTATACTAAATGGTATGGTATACACTTACCATAAACTAACAAGATCTCAAGGCTCAAAAATCTGAAAATGTAATAAGTAGAACTTCATCTCTTCTGCTCATTTGGTGGTTTTAATATGAACACAAATCATATAAAAAACAATATGTTTAGGAACAAGACTGCATACTAGAAACTAGGTTGCGTACTTGATCATCTGTTCACAGGCTCTAAATCAAACTTAACTTCGAACTTGACTGAAAAATTTAGATTTCCCCCCTGTCAGGGACAAGTGGTCCAAATTCCCTTGACCGTCATTCACAAGTATGCCCAAGAAGAGATCCAACACTTGTATAAGCTACTGGAACAATGTGTATGCTTTCACAATGTAAAGTGGAAAAGGTTAATCAAACTGTCTTCCAATGGAGTCTGAAGACTCGATCCTCAACTCAGAAGACTACATCAACTGGGCCCCGATAATACCCTATATCATCCAATACTGAAAAACATTCATGTCCGTCAACTGTAGGAATATATCCAATCAAGTACGGTAGTACTTGTGTATAAATCCGTCGATAAGAATGCTCCAATAAATTGGCTTCCAAACACCAACGCCAGTTCCCTAACCATTCAAAATGAATATGTTTTTGCTTGTGCTTTTGACACCTTACTGAGAGGTGATTTGTCTTCCCACAAAATTTGCATGGGTGAATATCAAAACAGTTTGACTTATCATGGCCAAACCAGTCATAGTGTTTGCACTGTATGGATTCTTTATTTGATTGATTATCATGATCTAGAATATATGTAGCAACATCATCATCAACAATATCTTGTACCTATTCCTTACCAATATCCTCAAGCTCTATTTTCTTATCATCATTCAAAAAACCTCCACTCACAAAGCAAATAGGTTCACAATAATTAGGAATATGAAAAAGGTTGTTAGCATTATTTTCATATGCTAGTCCATATTGATTTCATTTAAAGAACAATTCTTCCCATGGTTGAGAAATTCTAATTTCTTTGCCACATTCATCCACAACTTTTTCTGACATAGGGACTTCATCCAACTCATATTCATGTTTATGAGTGTCATCACTAGTCAACTGAGCATCTTCATTATTTTCATCCTTGATGTCATTTTCTTTGATGAAATCACATTGCTGGTGTCGAAGGAGATTTAACTCATCAGACAACAGTTTGTTTTGAAGTTTGAACACATCAATCTTCTTGTGCGTTACTTGTAAACAAGTAATCATTGTATTGAGAGTGCACTTGTTTATTGCAATTATAGATTCCGTAGTTGAGTTAACTAATGTGCACAATATTGTAAATATTTCTTCAATTCTTGCCATTATGAAGAATATGGAAGAGAGGTGACCAATGCCTTAGACACACACAAAGATCCTAAGACCCCCTTATTCAATTTAAGGTGGGTCAAGGGCACAAAGACAAATATGAAATTTGTTAGACCCCTTATAACACCTTTACAAGTTGAAGGCAAAATAAAAACCCTTATAACTCCAATTACAATAAATGGAGAAAAATCGTCCATAAAAAACCTTATACCTCCTTAAGTTTCCCTTGAAATATTTTTTTTTAATGAAATAAAATGCATCTCTACTAAGCCCTGCACTAAACCTCCTTCTGTTTGTTTTACTCTCAATATTTAAAAAAGTTTATCTCCTTATTCCATGAACATGTGCAGGGCACGAATACTATTCTACCAATATTCTCTTCATCAAAGAATTTAAATACATATTAATAAAGTAATGCACTTCCATTCCACAAATACCACCCTTGCTGGAAACAATGCATCTTGACAGGAATTAAATAGGTGTAACAATAATTACATTTCTATGGTAAAAGCTAAACCCGTGTCACTGTAAATGACTTTGTGACTTAAAAAACAAAGCATTCTCTTATCAAGTTTCGATACTCTGATTTCAAAATTCTTCGACTCCACTGGATTATGGAAAGATACAATAGGTGTTTCTGAACCATGCAACCTCTTGCTCGCTTCAATGCATTTACAAGTCACTTATATTCATCATAGATCTGAATATGAAGAGGAATATTTATTGGTCTCAATGATCATCCCTACAATGCTTGGACATTTCAACAATGACTTAATAAAATTATTTCCCACAATTTATATTTCAAAATTCCATCAATGAGAACTCACTTTCAACGTCCATATTATTCAAAAGTTCTAGGGTTTAACAATATTAAAAAACCCTAACTAGGTACTTTGACAGTAGCATGAAAGGGAATTCATAGAGGTCCAAGACATAAGGTTAATTACGACAATGGAACAAGATCCTCCAATATTTATATTCTATTATTCAACAAAACAATGCACAATTGATTTATTACCTTCAAATATCAACAAAACTCCAACAAGAATGAAATATTGGTTGTCCCTCTTCAACATAAATCATTTTCTTCCCACAATCTTGTACATGAAATCTGTATATGAATTCTTCTATCATCTCAATCGACCTTCTTTAAGTATTTATGGGATCTTCCCAATTAATAAGATGAAGTATGTCAAATTCGAGCTCTTCAGCATACTTCTTCAACTCTTTCTCTATTTCAAATTGTTGATCCCTTCTTTGCTGAACAGACGTTGTCGGCTCTATTTCTCTCAGAATTCTCAGCCCACACAACCTCCACTATAACTCAACTTGAAGGAAAAACTACATGATTCTGATAAACTAGCAGGCTCATAAGATCAATATCATGCTCTGATACCACTATTGGATTCATAATGAAGAAAAAAACAGAAACATAATGGAAATAACTGAATCAATCAAGAAACCTTGATGAATTAAGATAAATAAATACTGCGAAAAAAGGCATACTCTATATTCATCAATGAGAAAATAATAATGTACATAGACATACATATATAATACAAAAATATCATAACTTTCATGGTGTATAGACTCAATGTCACCGCTTCTCAAAATATGGATGTTGTTTTTTTATGCCAATCACGAAAGAATTGATGAGCTCCCCATATGGGTATGAATACTTGGTCTGCTAGCTAAAATTTGGACAAATAAGGGGTTTGAGTGTCTCAGAAATGCCTTAGGAACTTATATGGATGAAAACATGTCTTTCATATCCTCTGGAATAATGACGATGGATCACATTTTAGTATGTCGAAATATTATAAAGGGTTTGCATGAGAAAATCGAATTGACTTGGGGAGGAAGAGTCTTCATGCAAAATACGGTTTATGAGGGAATCCTATTTAGGTTTCACAAGTTCCATAAGAATGTTCACAAGGTCGTTGACCGCAAACTACCTATGATGTATAATGAGAAAAACCCTAATAAGTTTTTGGAGAAAAAGAGAGGGGCTTGCAGGATTGGGGAGGCACCGTTTTCACCCCCACTAAAACAAGGTAGGGTAGACACAAGAGAAAACGGATATAGTCCCCATATTTCTAGGGAATATTTTCTACATCAGGCCATGACTTCCCCCATTTTCTCAAGTTTGACTCTGAGCCCAGGGTGAGGTTTCATGACACATTTCAGATCCACCGAGAGATTACTTCCCCCATTTTATTGAGTTCAACTCTAAGCCCAGGGTGAGGTTTCATAACACATTTCATATCCACTGAGAGAATTTTATAGAAGAGTGTTTCTACACATATGGGTATCTTGCCTCAGACATTTCATTCTTTAAATTTGTTGTTTTAGTCTTTATCAATCTTAAGTAAAATCTAATGAGGAACTTTGAATAATGTCCCTTTATAAACTGAGTCCTCCATTGTCTACCCCTTCTCCTCCTCACATCCCCTTTGTAAAATTTCTCATTGGTTCATGCCTTGGCCCAGACCCCACTCTCTTAGCTAGTACAAGCCAAGATTCTTCAAAAGTATCTGAGGAAGACATGGTTCTTTACCAAATGAGAAACAAACAAATCCCATTTATGGGGAGTTAAATCATAATATGGATGGGATGGGTATGCATACTTTGTGATTTTCTATTGGAAATGGGAGGGGGAGAAGATCCTACATTTCTAAAGATGAAACTAGGGCTTCCATTTTTATGGCATATTTTCGTCAGCTCTATATTACTCGATCCCTTAGAGAACTGAAAACCTCAAATATGGCTGCAACATGAAAGTGTTTCATTTCAAATATAGGGGTGTGGTGAGCCCATTGAAGAAGATTCCTCTCCATATGTTATTGGAGTCAATTGAGCTTGACATTTTGATGCTTCAAGAGACTTTTGGTGATGCAAATTTGGTTCTTCCTCTCATGGAGAAATTGTTTAAAGGTTGGAATTTCATAGGTTTTGATGAAAATGGACATTCAGGGGGATTGTCCATGGGTTGGAGGTCCATATCTATCAAACTGGTAAATTATTAGGGTTTTGATTCAGGACTTGGTATCTTTGTCTACGTGGAGTACCTAGGAATATGCTTCTCGATTCTTAATGTATATGGTCCCACACAAGAGTGCTTTTAGTTCTCAAATACCATTCTAGGTAAGTCCTTCACAAAGAAAGAGGATGTCATTCTATGGGGATACCTAACTTTCTCTCTGGGAGAAGCCAAATCTTGGGGACATCGAGCTCACCCAAATGCCTAATCGAATTACTTCAACCATAAATTAGGGGAAATGGGGTTATTAGACATTTCCCCCACAAAGTTTTTCCCAACATCGATAAACAATAGGCTAGGAGAATATTACATTTCCAAAAGATTATATCACTTCCTCATTTCATCAAATCTAGTGGATTCCCCTCTCCTTTTTAGACAATGGGTGGGATCATGAGGTGAATAAGACTAAACTGAGGGATCATGAGATCATCTATGGGTCACCCTCGAGCTGGGACTAAACTCTACCCAGGGTAAATTAAATCCTAGGATAAGTTTAAACTACAAAAAGTTGCACAATGAAATAGGAAGGATTCCCTCCAAGGAGACTACTTATTCCCACTACACACAAACTCTCATTCCCCACATGCTTGTTCCACCCTGGGAATATACACCTTAACTATTCCACAATCCATCAGTTGATCCACATCCCTTCCAAGCCTTCAACAAAAGGCCGGATCAAGAATTCTTAGAGCTCTATAGTTGTTGTTGGACTCTCTCTGGGATAAATCACTTCCACAAAAATATCTCTCATATGGAGAGAGTTTCTCACGAGTCTGACAACCTACTTCTTCAATCCATGGGCCTGAAAACGTGCTTATTAAAAACCACAGGCCTGGCAAATTGCTTCTTTTGTTGAGACCCTAAGTCAAAGGAGTAACCAAAGTAGAAAAATAAGGTAAGGAAAGGTACGAGCTCAACAAAAATACCAGTATGCACAAGTTACAAAGTTTCACGATGGCAGAGGGTTCAATAATGGTGGAAACTTGCTGACTGCATGCCTGCCCAGTGTGTGAGTGAATGGGGAGGATGGAAATAATGGTTAGAGAACACCCACAAGGACAAATTTTCCCACATAAATTNAAGTTACAAAGTTTCACGATGGCAGAGGGTTCAATAATGGTGGAAACTTGCTGACTGCATGCCTGCCCAGTGTGTGAGTGAATGGGGAGGATGGAAATAATGGTTAGAGAACACCCACAAGGACAAATTTTCCCACATAAATTGTCATGTTCCAAGGTTGCAATTGGCTCTCTTGGGAGATCATTCCTCTCCACTTGGATTT
Organism: Picea sitchensis; assembly: GCA_010110895.2. Lineage (NCBI taxonomy): Eukaryota > Viridiplantae > Streptophyta > Pinopsida > Pinales > Pinaceae > Picea > Picea sitchensis. The sequence goes on from SNQJ01S0014749.1 coordinate 92,558, forward strand.
TGTTTCTTTCCCGAAAGGAACTTAGGATAACAAGGTTTATTTCCCAAGACTTAGTATTTTATGAAAATACATTATAATATTCCCTTAGGTTAATCCCTCAAGATTAGCCCCTTTTTCCTAGCCTCTCAACCCATTCCCTTTATCTTCCTAGTGGAGCTTAGTCCCCCATAACTCTTTATTTGTGGTTGGTCTACATGCATTGATGTAATTATATTAATGATGTGAGTATTTATATATACAAAATCAAGCTCCTCGGCCTTCAACATCTAGGCTCGCTGGCCTAATAAACACATAATCCTTCAAACTTATAAACACTTGGCTCACTAGCCTATAACCATCACTACAATTTAGTAGGGGCTTGGACTTGGGGTATTACAATCCCCTCCCCTTATTTATGCATTGTCCTTAGTGCATCATATTTACATATTACAAAAATATTTTCAAAAATCTTCAAAAAGATGAGGGTGTTCTACCCGCATAGAATCTTCATGATCTGAAGTTGTGTCCTTAGGACCGTACCAGGTCCATTGGACCTTTACAAGCCTTATGGCTCGATTCTAGAGATGTTTGATTTTTCGGTCCAGAATGCGCACTGGATGCACTTGAAAAGCGCTTTCTTGCTCCACCTGAATCACATTCCAATAAATAATGTGTGTTAGGGACCTAACGTACGTAACCCCTCAAGTGGGTAGAAAAATATATTTCCATGTAATAAAGGTCAATATTAATAAGGCCTAGAAATAAGGAGGAATAAGTCAATTGTAAGGTGCACATTGGAGACAAGGTAGAGGCATGAACTCACGAAGTCACGAAACCCCGCGAACCATTAAATCAAGGAGGGACTTTGGATGAATTCTCAACCATACAATCAAGTTTAGTGGAAGGACATGGATAGGAATGAAGTTCAATAGTGTTCACAGTCATCTGATCACTGGTGGAAACAAGGTCAAAATCTCAAACGTTGATCAAAGCCAAGTGGAAGGATAGCATAAGTTTCGACAGTTCACCACTTCGTCGAACACTGGAGACAAGGAAGAATCCATGAATCCCGAAAGTCACTACATCCAAACAACTATCGTGAGAGGGAAGGAATAGTCATCTCGATGTTGACCACTCCAGGATTACGAGGATTCTCAAACAACTAAAACTCTTGAATCCATGAAGTACTGAATGATCTAGGTGGATATCAGTGGCCACCCACCATTTCCGACTGGCTCAAAACAGTTTTCTGGCAATTTTGGCAATTTACTATTTTTAGCAGGTTTTAACTTCTGGGGCCATTTTGAGGGCCTAAATGAAGGTTTTTTTGAGATCAAGGTTCTCAATGATATCCGAAGGCATGATTGAGGCCCCAAAATGAATCTCCTCGATGATACCTTTCCAACGAGCTATCACACGCCTAAAACGGAGATCGTATGCAAAAGTTACGACCCCGGGAAGTTGATGTACCCTAAACACCCAAACAGGGCCCACATGACTTTGGCTTCATCTCCTGGAGTTAGGTTTTGGATGTATATGACTTTTGGCATTCTAATCTATTGTAAAAATGCCTCTAGAGCCTCCTTTATGATCATCTTCTCACGGATGCGGTAGCGGCCACATCTCTTCTCAAAGATAAATACGAGCGCCTTAAACTGTTATTTTCATTTTGTTTGTAAGCATATTTTAGTCATTTTATTATTAATGAAATGAAGTCTTATTTGCATCTCTTCGTTTATGTATTATGCTGTTTCATTGTGTTCCTACATAAATCGGATCCCGATGGTGCTCGGAAAGCGATTACACTCATTCGATCCTTCTTTGCATGTCCCCAGCGAGATCGAGGTATAAGGAGTTACGACTCGATCTGGTTGAACCTTTGTGAGATCAACCTCACAAACCCAACGACTGCCCATGGGAAGAAAAATGTAGGGGTAGAAGTCCTATCAAAATGTTACTCGAGGGCCTCCTCGAGAACAAAGGTAGCGATGATGGACAACTTTGCCCGATTCTTCAACAGATTAAAATTTGGCGGTGCATGCGACATCGGAAGCCACTTTGGAGGCACCCTCCTTTTAAGGTACAAGTAAACCGACATTCCATATTTGATGGCCAAATAGATGCAGATGTTGTAGATAGATGGTGAATCTGGTAGAAGGATATTTCTCGGTTCGCCAGGTTTTCGATCGAGAAAAGATTATTTTCACTCTCCTCAAAGCCGCCCCATGTCAAGGACTAGTGGGAAAACTAATGTGAGAAAGGCGAGAGAACCCCTCTTGCCTTGTTCTGAAGACCACTTGAATTCTTCGAGGCGCCATCAAGAACAATATTATCAGGTAAGAGCTATGAGGACAAATACATACAATGGACTACTTTTCGGCAACAAAGGGACCAAGATGCATGAAGTTACGAATGTTTTCCATACCTTACGCACAAGTTGGGTATCAAAGATTGAAGGAAACGGTTGAGTGTTAATGTCGCGGTTGTCGCATAGATGCATTGAGGAGAAATGGGATTCCCTGCGACATTTCCTCACTTGAATAATATTGGTATGCTGCCAAGATTGAGCGAAGTTCAAACGGAAGAAGCGAGACTTTGGGTCTGCATGCGTCGAAGCAGGAAAGAATGCTCCCAAACTAAAAAAAGAAGGACCAAGCCAAGGCGGGTAGCCTAGGACAACCCGCCAAAGCCTTAAGAAAAGAACAACACCACAGAGCCAAAAGGCAAGTGGTGTAAGGAGTTCCATAAGGCTCCACCACAACACAAGTAGTGTAACCGAGGGCCATGGATCATTGGTAAGGCGAGGTTGAAGGCTTACGTCGGATGCATGCTCGAACTCTGAATCAGAACTTGACAAGGGGAATGGCAAGGGGAATTAGATTATCGATCACGAAGGCCCAACACCATTATTGCCACCGCGAAGATCCGGAAGGAGGAACGGGAAGATCGAGGAGGCCGAGGGAGAGCGTCTCTTCCATTCAAGATGTGGGTAAAAGGTTCCACAGTTGCGATTTCATTAATAGATGAAGTGGGGAGCGGAAAGAACCTCATCTCGGTAAGAAGTGCAAAATTGGCAGTTAGGCTTCGACAACACGGCACCCACAACCATACAACATCGTGTGGTTGCACCAAGGACATGACCTCTGCGTTAGTCGACAATGTTGCCTTCCCTTCAGCATCAAGCCCTTCACGGATGAGAACATTATGTAGGCGTTGCTCTTGATGTTTGATGTATTATTAGGCCAAGCATACTTGTGGAGGCGACCTCATGCGTAATATGAGTCCAGGCCTCGTGTTTTTCTTATCACTTTGGGCAATAAGTTGTCTAGGATACTGGAATAGTACCGCCTACCACCATCTCTTTGATTACTGCAAAACAATGGAGTAAGCTCATTTCCCAAACTAGAAAATTTGTTTTCTACGATGATGCGCCCTTAGAAGTGGAATCTTGTGGCCATGATCTCGGACAAGGCCCTTGCACGAAAACAACGAGATGGATAAGGTCATTGGAGAGTAGGGACATCTTCACCTCCCCATGAGGGAATGCCTCTGCATTGCCGAGTCAAGCACCCCATCGACCGGCCCCAGGTGCGCTGCTGCCCAATGGACCCATCTACCCGGCGCTTTCTACATCACCAAAGCGAAATCAAAGAAGTGGCGGATTGAGGCCTATTCGCGAAAAGTCACATCGTCAGTTCATGCGCCACTGTGGAGCCCGATTGTCTTAGTGCGAAGGATGGACAGGACTGCATTGGTCTCGGGCGAACAAGATCACTGTTTGGAATAGTTACCCGATCCCACAGATTGATGACCTTACGGACCAACTCAAGGGAAAAATATTTCAACAAGATCGGCTTGATGCAGGTATCACCGGTACCAATCGAATAGCCAGTGTGTGGAAGGAAGAAACTACATTTCACCAAATCCAAGGAGGGCCACCGAATGGTTGAGTCCGGGCTGCTTCGGGTTGACGAATACCACCAGCCTTCATGAGGCCAATGGAGCTGACATCTGCGGCCATTCACCAGCATCATTGTAATTAGTGTACTTGGATGACATTGATCTTGGCCCGGACTTGGGAAGAGCACCTCCACCATATCAAGCGGAGTCCTCAAATAACTACAGTGACACAAGTTGTGTGCCAATTTGGAGAAATGCACTTTTAGTATGACCTAGGTTCAGTATCTGGATACATTATTGATGGCGGGGTGCATGTGGATCCAGCAAATTTCCAAGTCATTCGGGATTGGCTGACCCCAACCACCCTATGAGCTCAGAAGTAGATTTTTGAGTCTTGCCAATTTCTACCACAGGTTTGTGTTAGGATTCTCTCATATCCTTGGCCCTTGAGTCCGTCACCAAGGGAGGAGCTAAACAAAATTCTTTTTTGTGCGAATCTGGAGCGAGAAGGCGTGGGAGTTGAAACGCCATCTCTCACTGCAGTTCCTCCACCTACCGGACACAACAACCATTTGAGATCGAGGCGGATGCCTCGTATATGCTATTGGGGCAGTCATACTCAGCATGGGCATCCCGGTGGCATATCAGTGAGACCTTTTCACGACCACGATCGAGTATCCCACTTATGACAAAGAAATATATTCCATTTAATGCGGGCTTGTCGGCAATGGAATCATTACATTTTGTGAAAGGAAATAGTCATCCACACGGACCACCGACCCTTGCAGTTCATCTGGGGGACACAAAGGAAGTTGAAACGATGCATGCATCGAGTGGTCCGCGTGCACCGCAGCAATAGCATTATCTGTGAAAACAACGGTCAGAGCATTCTATAAAATTATTTGGTTGAAAAACTCGGCGAGTTGAAAAAAAGCTAGAGTAGTAATATATCCATAAGTCGAATTATTGAGCTTAGCGGAAATAGGAGTGATGCGATACCGTTGATCCAGGGGATAAAAAATTCTCAAAAATCAAAGTGCTCAGAATCTCTTTAAAATGGATGTGTGTGTAGGTCTCGTTGTTATGAACCCAACGTAACTTGAATGAGATCAAACATATTTTGTATGAGGAGGAATATCACATTCTATTTGTTTTTTTCAAACAAAGAAAAAATAAATGTTGAATGTAAAGTCCATAGAGGAAAATTACATAGCCGGCTAACTATCTGGTGATTATGGGATGACATGAACCAAGTGACATAACCAATTGATTTGGAAGTTGATTTGGCAAGTAGTGTAAGTGGACCAATCTGGGTCTCACACATGGCATGCTTCATGGTGAATGGTTGCCACGTAGCACTAAATATTTCGTTTATGTTAAATTTTTTATGGGCTCTGTGGTGGTCGAACCCCTAACCTTTGTGAGGTAAAAGTATTCACAGAGGATGGGATGCCAACCCACCTACACATGGAACTTAATACTATAGTGGAAAAATATGGTTTTCAATTTGCCTATGGGTTCATTCTAAAATATGGTTTTCAATTTGCCTATGGGTTCATTCTGGTGGGAAAAGGGCCAGGCCTTACCCCCATCCCTCGGTCATGAGACTCTACACCATGCCATACAACCAACATCATGGGGTTCCAATGGTCATGTCGGTGGGTGAGGATTTTTAGTTTGGTGCTCAGCCACATGGGGCCACGTGACCCCAACCTCCATTGGGAAATGTGATAACGTCCTAACTATGCAACAAATCCACCCTATTTTTGTAAGGACATGTGTTTCAGGTTTAGGCACAAAAAAACACACAGAGCTAGGTTCATTCACACAGAGGTGCATTTTAGTGAGCAGGTACAACAAGTTATTGGGAAAAACTTTGAGGAGGTCTATTTTTCTCAATTTTTGGCCAACCCAGGTGCAGGAAGAGCCTATCTAGGGGTTTTTGGACATTCTAGAGACATTGAATCCATCTATTTTTCATTTTGAGCATTGTAAAGCACTGATTTTAACACTTTGAGCATATAATGAAAATGATCCATTGGAAGATGGATCAGGAGATGTATCCCAAGTGAGGGGTGAACTCCTTTATCATTTTTTTGTGTTATGTGTTTATTATGATGGTTGTTTATGACTTTTTATGCTATTCATTTTAAGTAAAATCTCATTAAGTTTATGTTCTTGCAACTTGATCCAATTTCCTAAGACACATACATATTCCACTTGAAAAATTCGTATACACAAATCTTTTTCATTTTTGGATCAAGTTGGTATCAGAGAAAGCGTTTTTTAAGGTTTGATTGTTTACAAGTGTTTTATTTTCTGATGCTTACAAGGTTGAAGATCACAAGAGGAGAAGGTGAAATTGTAGATCCAAGATCTCAACTTTCAAGAAGGAGAACTATACATTCACCTCGGGATTCAAGGAGGAATTCACCAAGTATGGCTCATGAGGAGAGTCATGAAATCCTGACTTTAGAAGATAAAACATTCAGAAAATCCTTTTATGATATGATAAAAATAGTGAAAGTTTTATTTGAAGAAAGGAATGCAAGGTTGCAAGGTGAAAGCTCAAATCCTCCAAGAGTTATTTAATATAGTGGTGATAAGACTCCAAAAGGGAATGGAGGAAATGGTGATACTCCACATCCTTCACCTCCATCTACCAATTCTTATACCATTTCAGAACCACCTCCAAATTCTCCAAGATAACATTGTAAATTCTTCCAAAAACTCCTTTTCTTAATCTTGATATTAAGTTTGCATTGCCTATGTACAATGGAGAGGTAAATTCAAAGAAATTAGATAACTGGATTTGTCAAATTGAAGTGTATTATAGGATACAAAGAATCCAAGATGATGAAACTAAGATTCAACTTGCTTTTCTTAGATTGGAAAGTGCAACACTGATTTGGTGTTAAACCAAAAATCAAGAGGACATGTATAAACATGGAAAAGTTTTATCCTCTTGGAATGATTTTATTGTTGCAATGAAAATGAAATTTTATCCATTAGCACACACACATAATGCTACCATGGATTGGAAACATTTTAGGCAAGCTAAGGGGAAAAGTGTGCAATGCTACAATCAATAATTTAGAAGAAGAGATTTGATTTTTGGTATAGATTTATCTTCTCAAGAAACTTTACTCAAATACATTGGAGGATTGCATAGCTATTTGAGACACACAATTCTCATGTTTAACCCTACAAATATAGATGAAGTTTGTATACAAGAAACTCATTTGGAAGAAAGAGGGAAGAATGCTCCGCAAGAGGGAAGAAAGAAGCCATTTTTTAATGGAGACAAAGGAATGAGTAAATTCAAAGGAAATGGAAAGAAGAATGGTTCAATCAAGAAAGAGGGAGAAAAACTCTCATGTAAACATTGTTCAAAACATGGCCATGATCAAGACCTTTGTTGGAAAATTCATCCTGAAATGAGACCTAAAATGTTCAACAACAAAGGGAAACCAAATACTATTACAACTACACAACATGATTTAGGATCTAATTCGGGAAATGAAACCAAAATCATATCCATGGGTTTTCAAGGTAAGGACTCTATTGCCAGTACTAGTTCTTCAAGTAGTATCCTCATTGAAACTCAACATGAAAAATAAAGAATAGAGATTTTCCACATAAGGGTTATTTCAAAGCGTACCAAGATAGATTCTCTATTTCATATTGGTTCTCAAGCAAACCTCATTTATAAAGACACTGTCAAGAAATTGCATCTGGAAACTACTCCTCATCCTAAACCATATCCTCTATGTTGGATATTTGATAATGCCAACTTGCATGTGACAAGAAGATGTAAACTTAGATTTTCCATCACTGCAAACTTTATAGATGAGGTAGAGCTTGATGTTATTCTATTGGATATTTGTGTTATTGTGTTGGGAAGCCCATATTTATATGATAGGAGAGTCATTTTTCATCGTCATGAGAACACATATTATTTGTTTAAAAATGGAGTTGAGTACATTGTTAGAGAACATACAAAGAAGTTGAATTTGTCACTTGTAAACGCTGGAAAAATGAAGAGATTAGTCAATGATAGTAGGAACTTTGTACTCTTGATGATCAAACCCAAAGAAAATGTTGAAAAAGAAGATTTCCGAGGTTGTGATGCAAAGTTAAAATATGATTTATATGAGGTTGTTATCCAATATTATGAGATGTTTCAGGAACCAAAAGGATTTCCTTGTAAAAGGGGTATCCAACATGAGATTCAATTGAAACAAGATTTTCCTCTTCCAAACATTGGCATGTACAGGATGTTAGTCATGGAGAATGATGAAATTAAAAAAAAAATCCAATAGTTTCTTGACAAAGGGGTTATCATGCCAAGCACATCGCCATATAGGTTACCAATTGTTTTAGTACCAAAGAAAGATGGTACATGGTGCATGTGTGCAGATTTTAGATCCTTGAACAAGATTATGGTAAATAATCGTTATCATCTTCCTAGAATTCATGAATTGCTTGATCAATTGAAAGATGATAATTATTTTACTAAGTTTGACTTGAGAAGTGGATATCATCAGATTAGGATTGATGAAGGAGACACATGGAAGACAACTTTCAAAACAAAGCAAGGTTGGTTTGAATGGATGGTTATGAAATTTGGGCTTTGTAATGCTCCTGCAACATTCATGAGAGTTATGATGATGTTTTAAGGCCTTTTTTGGATTATTGTGTGATTTTCTACTTGGATGACATATTGATATTTAGAAAATCTTGTGAAGAACATATTAGGAATGTGAAGAAAATTTTAGATGTCTTGAAGAAATAAATTTTGTTTTTAAAGATGTCTAAATGTGAGTTTGGAAATACCTCACTTGTTTACTTGGGATATATTGTTGGAGAAGGAGAATTGAAAGTAGATCCTTCCAAGGACAAATTCATTTTGGATTGGCCCAAGCCCAACAATGTCATAGAGGTAATAATATTTTTGGGAGCATCCCAATATTGGAGAAATTTTATTGATAACTTATCTTCAATCGCATCCCCATTACATGCAGTGACAAGCATCAAGCAAGTTTTCCAATGGGGAGGAAAGCAACAAAAATATTTTGATGCATTGAAGGAGAATATTAGTTCAGCTCTAGTTCTTGCACTTGTTGATTTGAGACAACCATTTGAGATACAAACATATGCAAGTAATTATTCCATGGGATCAATCTTGTTGCAAAATGGTAAGCCCATTTGTTTTCATTCTGAAAATTTTAATGGTGTTGTGATTAATTATCCTACATATG
>SNQJ01S0014750.1:0-20779 GCA_010110895.2 Picea sitchensis
TCCCAAAATATCTAGATAAGGGAGGTTGATGGATAATGATGAGGGGGTTGAGGAGACTTGGGGAAGTGTGTATGGAAACTTGATAAATAGGGAGAAGAAGTAGAGAGGAGGGGATGGAGAGGTTGGAGCATGATGAGAGGTTGCGAAATTCTTGGAAGAGATGATTCTTGTGATAGTTTTCCTTGAGCATTTGGGCTTTGTTGTTCTTGGAGTCACGGGCATGGAGGGCCAAGAAACCGAAAGGTTTCTTGGATCTAGGAAGTCGGCTAGGCTCCTAGTTGGCAGGGAGGATTCCGTTGTTTCACTCTGGGCAAGTGGGAAAAGAATACTTGGAAGTGCCCGGGACTACATTATAACTGATGAGCTTCTACAAACTATGGAAGAGGTACTTTTCAGTGATATTTTGAGTATACTTATGTTTTAAGTTCTTAAATATTAAAGTTACCCTACTACTTATTTCATCATGTTATTATATTTATCATTGGGAAGATGTAGAAGAAATGTGTAAAAAAAAAAATCAATGAAATAATGCTAAAACAAAGTTGTTAATGTGTAAGTATTTAGATAAATAGTTAATTGCTTAGCATCCTGTGGATGGGTGCTACAACAAAAATGTATACTTAGAAATTTGTTAACATTCTTTAACACTTAGTCATTCTAGCATACAATAGAAAACATGTGAAACACAAGAGACACATGTATAGTGAGGGAGACACCAGTGGTTCCTAATACCCAAATTTGTTTATTATATTGCAAAAAAGAAACAATGTGTAACAAAGAGGGTGTCAGTGTCCCAGTTATATAGATGGGAAGAGTCTCATGACACCACCCCATACAATAGAACTATCTAGACTTGCATATCTGTCCCACCAAGACTTTCATTGTTTCTCCTCCTTTCCTCATCCTATGGTGCACCCCACTTGTGCGCCTAGCCTCAAACTACTTCATGTCTCTTGAATTCGCACTTCCTTGTGCCTTTAGTTGTGTGTATTGTACTCTTATATGGAATCCAAGGGTCACCAATGAAAAACGTCATATTCTTTGGGTGTGTAGTGCCCCTTCACAAATTGTCACACTCAATTGAACCATTGTGCCCCTTTATAGACCTAGTGCACCCAAATGAGCCCATCTTCCCATCAACCATCACGTATCTTGAACCAATGTTTCCCATCCTTGGGTGTGTACGCCTTGTATTTCGATCTTCCTTGTGCCAATATTCATGAATCCATGTGGGTGTATCGATGGGGTCATCCAACCTATCCAGTGCGCCTATGTTGCCAAGGGAAGATGGTTCCACTTGTTGGGAATTCTCCCAAGTTTCCCCGTCCTTTTCCAAACTCAACCCAAGTCTCCTTCATTAATCGTAAGGGAAGAAGGGTGTGTTCCCCCTTGGTTTATCACATCACCATCGTACCCCAGGGTTCTCCTTCCCATGCCCATAAGACAATTTATTTCCCAATTGATTGCTTCCTCCTTGTGCTCTTTGTTTATCTAGTCATCAAATATTCCCAATGAGTGTGCATTATTGGTGGATGTCAAAGAAGGCCTTATATCCTCCCCCACTAAACTTGTTGTTGTCCTGACAACTCTTGTACCACTTGTGTATGTAGCGAACTTTGTCAAACTCTTGAATCATATCCTCATATTTCCATAAGGACCCATATCTCTCCCATCTCTCCTCTTCATCGGGTTTATCCTTCCAATGGACGAAGTACTCATGCACTCAACTTATTCCCAATCCCAAGATGTGATGTGCCAAGATATTCTCTACCTCTGACTCTAGATTATATGCAATCATGGTCAGTTCTCTAGATGGATCAACTCGAATTGGGTCATCAAGGTCTCTTTTGCATGACTTCAATTGGATAACATGGAAGACAAGATGACTATGTCACATGTGGAATGATAACTCCAATATGTAGGTGATGTTTCCAATCTTATCAAGAAATTTGAATAGTCCCTCATACCTCCACATAAGATATGGAGTCATCCCTTTAGGTGGTGGGAACTAATCTCTACTCAGCTTAAGTAAGACCAAATCTCCTACTTGGAATTATATGTCATGCCTACTGTGATCTTCCCACTAAATCCTTTTTTCTGTTGCATTGGTTAGTTTTGATCGAGCTATTTCGAACCGATCCTGTCAACTCTTCATGAAACCCACAGTTGATGGATTCATCCCACGGTATCCTTGTGTCACAAAATGATGAGTTATGGGTTGTTGTTTGTTCGCAACTCGAATGAACTGTATCCCATCTCTAAACCATTTTGGAGGTTGTAGCCGAACTAGGTGGCGTCGAACAATCCATCCAATTCATCTAATATTCCTATACATAGTGTCGCAAGTAGTCCTCCATAAGTGCATTGATTCATTTGGTCTACCCATCTATATATAGATGGTAGGATAAAATCTTCAAAAACTTCATCCACACAATATTGAACAATGTTTTCCAAAACTTACTTTTGAACTTTGCATCCTTGTCTAACACAATTTTCAAAGGAAGACTCCAATACTTCACTATGTGCTTGAAAAAAAACTTCACAAATTATTCTATGTTATAATGCATCTTTGTCACAATGAAGACAACATACTTGGAGAATTGATCCACCATGAACAAAATCTTGTTGTATCCCTACACCATCGGAAGTTGTGTGATGAATTCCATTGAGACACTCGTCCACAGTCTATCTAGAATCAATAAAGATTGCAAAAGTCTTGATATCATTCTAGTGTATGTATTATACTAATGACATATAAGGCAACTGCAAATGTACTCCTCCACATCCTGCTTCATCTGCTCCCAAAAGTATCCTCGCTCCAACAATGCCATCATTCTCCATTTTCCTAGGTGGCTAGCCCATGGCGAGTTGTGACATTCCTGCATGAGTTCCCTCCTTAGGTTGGACGAATTAGGGACATATATTCACTCCCCAAAGTACAATATTCCATCACGTAGCCAAAACTTTTGTTTTTTTCCATCCTTCACCTTCTTCATGATTTTCTTCAATGTGTGATCATGCTCTAACCCTTCCTTGATATTTTCATGCAACTCTTCCAAAACATGAATCTAACTTCCCTCTGATGTAAGAAACTTGTTCTCCTCCTCTAGGATTGTGAATTGTGCCTTTTTCTCAAGGAATCCATGGAAACATTTAGCCTTCCCCAGCCTATACTCAACGGTCATGTCAAATTCTATGAGGAATTCATGCCACCTTTCCTACTTGGGTGACAACTTCGGCTACATTGCGAAGTAACTTGTCACAACATTTTATGTCTTCAAGAAAAATGAATTTCCCAAAAAGTACTGTCTCCAAGTCTGTAAAAAATGTACTAATAGTATATATGTTCACAATCTTGGAGCTTTCTACTCTCAAATTAAACTAGATATCCATACTACATTAAAATCCCTCCAATGGTAAAGTTTGATGCATCTTTCTGCATTTCAAATGATTGATCAAATTCTGGAAGCTTCAACACAAGAGCGGTGACAAATATTCATTTTATCTCTCCAAACATAGACTTGATCCTCTCTGTCCATTTCNTTATGTCTTCAAGAAAAATGAATTTCCCAAAAAGTACTGTCTCCAAGTCTGTAAAAAATGTACTAATAGTATATATGTTCACAATCTTGGAGCTTTCTTCTCTCAAATTAAACTATATATCCATACTACATTAAAATCCCTCCAATGGTAAAGTTTGATGCATCTTTCTGCATTTCAAATGATTGATCAAATTATGGAAGCTTCAACACAAGAGCGGTGACAAATATTCATTTTATCTCTCCAAACATAGACTTGATCCTCTCTGTCCATTTCCATGCTTTCTCCTTTTTAAGAAAGTCAGTTTGTGGTGCAACAATCTTAGATTATCCCTCTACGAACTTGTGATTGCAGTTGGCTAGTACAAGGAAGAATCTCACATAGTGAACTATCTGTGGATCTTCCCAATCTTCGATTGCATTTATCTTTTCAAGTTTCATGTGAATGCATACTCAACCAATCCAATTCCCCAATAACGGTATCTCTATCTGCCCAAAAACACACTTAGACTTATTCAAGAAAAGTTGGTTCTATCACAACGCCTCAAAGACTTGTGCCAAATGTTTATTGTGATTCTCCATACTTTTTTTGTACACTACAATATCATCCAAATACACCACAATGAAATTGTCTAAAAATGGCCACAACATGTCATCCATCAATCTGAAGAAGGTTGCAAGGGCGTTGCACAACCCAAAAGACATCACTAGNTTGTGATTCTCCATACTTTTTTTGTACACTACAATATCATCCAAATACACCACAATGAAATTGTCTAAAAATGGCCACAACATGTCATCCATCAATCTGAAGAAGGTTGCAAGGGCGTTGCACAACCCAAAAGACATCACTAGGAACTCATAGCTCCCATACCTTGTCACCATGGTTGTCTTCACCTCATCTCCATCTGCAATCTGCACCTAATAATACCCTTGTCACAATTCAATATTTTAAAATACTTTGGCCTTGGCCAACTTGTCAAAGCAATCAACAGCTAAAGGAAACATGTATCGGTTCTTCAAAGTCTATTTTTTCAATGCTCAGTAATCCAAACACATCCTCAACTCTAAAGTGTCCTTCATCTTTTGGAAGAGAAATGGGGCACCATACAGTGACCTAAATAGATGAATGAATCTAGCATAAATCAATTATGTCAATTGTTGCTCAACTCTTCCAACTCAAGTCCAAACAATCAGTAAGGCTCTCTTTCCAATGGTTTTAGTCCAGGATCTAGCTCTATACGGTAGTAAAAAATGCATCATAGTGGTAGAATTTTCCATAAATCATATGGTATTATGTATACAAATTTAATCAACAAGTCAGTGAGCTGAGGTGGAATAAGTGTCCCCACTCCATCAGCTTGAACTTCCCCGACAAATGTTTCATAAATTTGTGTTCCATTCCACCTTGTTTCTCTCTTCATACTCAATGCAGACACAAGTTGCACCTTTCCACCAGAATTCCTTGTGGTTGTATGCCCAACCCAAGCCTTATGTTCACCAAGTATAACCATATTGTACATCCATAGCATGAGGACTGAATTTGTCCTCCTTAGGAACTCCTACCCAAGAATCACCTCAAATTCATCCATAAGAATCACTGTAAAGTTAGTGCGACCTTCACACTTATCAAGTTGAATGTGAACTGAGGAGGAAACACCAGTTTTTTCCTTTGCCTTAGAGTTTATTTCTTTCATTACAACTCCACACAAGAAAACTCTAAGTCCCAGCTCCTTCGCTACCTCGTTCTTCATAAAGTTGTGTGAGGCACCTGAGTCAACTAGAGCTTGCATTATTCTTCCATTGATAACCAAATCCACAAAACACCATGGATGGTCTTGGTTGCCAAGCTTTCCACCCAATGCACCAATCCCTTGTAGCTTGATACAAACTGATCCTTTCCACTCTTTCTACATTAAGTGAAAAAGACAAACAAAACCAAAATCCAACATACTTGTTGATGGGTGCCTAAATTGGCATACTTTCAGCACCCGTCTAATACCCTTTTTCTCACCATTTTCCATCGATCATTTCCTTTTTGATACTCTCCTTATTTGTTTTTTTTTCATTTATCATCAAGGTAAAAATATTTCCCATATTTCATTATTACACTATTCTTGCATAATTCTTAAAGGAACTTGCTACTTTCAGGTACTAATATTGTTATACGGGAGTAATATAGTAGTTGCATTACCTCTCTATTGCAACTCCACATGCACTTTTTGTTACTACGATTCTACACACAATCCAACTGCTGCAAATCCAAGTGTACTCTTTGTGCTGCGACTCCAACTAACCGTTGTGACTCCAAACATGTTTTTAGTTGTTGTGATTCCAAACACATTTTGTGTTGTTGCAACTCTGAGTACATCGTTGTTGTGATTCCAAATATAAAATTGTCGGCACAACATTCAATGCTACAACCAACAATTAGGAAAAAATATTCATAGAGGAAAGCGATGGGAGGAAAATAGATGACCAAAAGAAGAATTGGTTTTTCTACCAAGTCATCACACGTAGAAATTTTATAAAATTTAGCAAAATCATTATAACCAAATGAACAACCATCTTCTCACGGCTGTTGATTCTTGTGTGTTGATGTGTTGGTAATCATATGATCATGGTTTCATAGTTCAATACCTTTCCAAAAAGGGAAGGGGCCCCTCCTTAGTCAGGTACTACATATATATTAGTGTAGGATTTAATATTTCAATTTTATTTATTTGTTTAAGTAATCATTTCATTTCTTAGTCTCGTGATTCCAATTTTCATAGAAACAATGTTTGTGATTCATGTGTGGTTAATACTCAATTTATTAGTGTTAAAAGAATTCACAAATTTAAATTTAAATTCAACATTGTTTCGATTTATTTGAGTTCATGACCACGAACGTTGTTACATATCTCTAGATATTGAAATTCACCTCACCTTAAATTTTGTCGTGTTGGAATTTATGTTGTTGCAACTTGCATTATTGCAAGTCTTATTATTGTTATTTATTTTTTGTTGCATCTTTTTTTCTGCAACTCACGTTTCTACAACTCCGCTTTTAGTTGCACTTTATTCTATTTTCTTTATGATTCATGATAGCATTAGTAGTTTGGGATTGATATTACATTGGATTGTTATCAAATATGTGAATGCATAATTGTTACAATAGAACAGGACCTTCATTCTACTTAAGAAAGTAAAAAGCAGAACATAGTGTAGATTTGGTTTCCGCAAGTGTGATTTCAATTTATACAAGTGTGACTTCAATTTCCACAAGTTTGATTTCAATTTCTGCAAGTGTAATTTCAATTTCCGCAAAGTGTGATTTCAATTTCTACAAGTGTGATTTCAATTTATGCAAGTGTTATTTCAATTCCACAAGTGTGATTTAATTTCTGCAAGTGTAATATTTACTTTCCTATACTGGTATAATTTGGTGACTTAATTAAGTAAATTGAAGCCTTGATTTGTGACATCAAAAGTACTACAAATATTTATCTAAAACAACACTAATATTTTCCTATATGGTGCACGACAGTTCATAATTAAGATACAACCTCGGATTGATAATTAAATGCACAAATCTTCAGTTGCTCACTAATTTAATTAGGAAGTAATTGGAAAGTATGTCATTTTTGGCATTGTTTTCGGGGAATTGTCGAAAAGAAAGTAGTTTTTTTTAGTTGTGTGGATTTTCCTTCATTATAGTAGATTAAATGTTACAATATGTTTCTAGAAATTTGTAGGATGTTTCTTTAATATTTTTTATGCCTAGAGCTAGAGATCAACAAGGTAGATTTATTGGTTCTTCCAAAAAATCCCAAAGAACCAACAATTCAGTTCAATCACAAGAGGGAAAGGATCCCAATCAACAAAATTACTTATCACCTATAGCAATTTTTCTTGCCAAGAAAAGACATGAAGCATCTCCTCAGGTTTCAAAGAATGTAAAGGATCTATGCATGTTCGATAACACATGTATTCCAACAGAGGATGAACACATTCAATAACCACTCACACAACCATATCAAAGATCAAAACACCAATGTTTTGATGTGGTAAAACCCTTATGGGAAACATCCACGGCCCCAGGCAACGTGGCCACTTGGAGCAGTTTATTAATGCAAAAGAAAAATATTACAGAGAAAGTTTAAAAGAGATTTTATTTCAATCGATCATCGACAAATGACCCTCCATGCTATTTAAATAGATATCATGGACCAATCGGGTGGTAATCCACGAATCAATGTCCATTAAGATCGAGGAGAACATGAACCATCGGATCACTCTATGTCGGGAACATATCGTGATCGTCAGATTTCCTAACTACAAATGCATACTAATGCATACTAAATAAACACACTAAGAAACACACTTTTAACTAATGACACATTAGACCAAGTAGATCTTAACTAACTCCTAAGTGTCTAAATATCCTAACATCCCCCCTTAAGAACAACTTGGGATAGGATTGAAGGATTTACAATAATGACACAATAGAAGAAGGAAGGAGGCATTAGAGCCTATACCCCCTTAATGAAAACTTCATGAACTCCTAACATAGATCAAAGTTTGGAAAAATTAGATTATGTAAGAGACTTTGTGAAAATGTCTGCAACTTGATATTTTGTAGGGCAAAAGAGCACTTCAATAACTTGATCATGAATGATATTTATAATGAAGTGCATGTGTATCTCAATGTGTTTGCTACGCTAATGTTGAACTGGGTCTTTGGTGAGATTGATGTGTTGGACATAGTGTCATTAATGTGTTTTCATTTATGTCAAATAGTATAACATTTAGCAGAAAATGCCAGACAGTATGAAGAGATCAAAGTTTAGAAGGAAAAGCGCATTGAGAGTATGCAGAGTTCATGTCAAATAAATATATGCAGTATGACAGCACTCAGATATTAAATCTCAAGAAGGTTACAGACTAAAGATCAAATCTCAGAAGATATGGTGCGATGAAACTCAGAAAGATTGTTGGAGGAATAGTCAATGATCAGATCAAATATAGACCATTGATACTCATGCGCCAGATCAACAACATGAATGAATTGTGGAGAGCGAAAGAAGAATTAAATGAATCACTAGTCCAATCCCACAATTGGTCTAGATCATTAGATCTCATAAACTCAAATATCGACGACTGTGGTTGATCCAACAAATGATCATATTAAGTCAGATTAAGTCGTGACCGCTAGATACACAAGTTCCATATCAAAGGAAGGGATAAATTGTGGAGCTTTGGGGATGAATTAAACCACTTGCAAGTTGTGGTTCTGCAATCCACATTGACCGTTGATGGTCACTCGACTATTGTATCACCTTAAGTGGAAATATAAGATAAGAAAGGGCTAATATCTGATATCTCAATCATCCAAATTTTCGTCAGTCATCGGATCAATTTTGACTGGAAGGATAGGACAAGCAAAGATGGAGGGTCGTTAGATTTAAATCAAGACAAAGAAGCATTGCAGACAGATTGAGCCATTGATATAATATATTGATCAAACGAACATAATTCATTTAGGGTTAAAATATGTGAGGAGGTTATGCTTCGGGAATCTCACTTCGAAAGAATTGTGAAGTTGAGATATCGAATTACCTAAAGTCCTAAAAGCTAAAATTATGAAGTCACTCTCAACCGTCGATATGAGATACATTTCGGATAGTATTCTGACAGTTAGATCAAGGATATGAATATGTGTCACATCAGGAGATCTACGTCAGCAGACCATGTCAGAAAGAGCATGTGACAGACCATGTCAGCAGACCATGTTAGCAAGTACATGTGGCACACTTATATAATCACAAGTGTCAAGATGAAATCGACAGATGAGGTACATGTAAATCATGAATCTAAGTGACATGTGGCTTCCAATCAGCCTGTTCCATGTCAACAAGTGACATATGTAAGTTACGTCACTCCGAGTGATTTACTTCGGAAGTTTCACCACCAACAAATGACCTAAGTCCCAAAGTCCCGAATTCTGAAGTCTCAAAGTGGATATGAGTCGTCTGATCTGAAGAATACTTTGGGTGCATTATCAACCATTGATCAAAATACAGTGGAAGGATAGTGTAATTATAATATAGGAAGTCCCAAAGTAAATGGTGGTCATCCATCTCAATGCTTGATTAAGTCCCAACCATTGGATTAAGCAGTGAAAGGATAAGGGTAAGGATCGAATCTGAACATTGTTCTGGTTCCGCGAAATAAACGTCAACCATTTGATATGTTCGGTGAAATTGTATTCAGAAGATTTGAAAGGACAAATTCTCGAAGTCCCAAAGGGAGAAGTACCAAAGTCCCGACAGTCATCCATTTCATCGAGAGATTAAATCATGACCTTTGATTCTGATAAGCGCTCAAGTGCTCGTTTGGCCTAGTGTCGGGTCACCATCGTTGGTCATATGGAATAAAATATATAAAGGAAAAATATAGTGCATCGCTAAAGTTGATAAGCCCGTGGTTTTGTGTTATTGGTCACATGTAATGGTTTAAAGGAAGCACCTCTGTAGAACTCAGTTTCTGTAATAATTGCAGAGATTCAGGATCGAGTTAAAAGATGAAATTGATCCATATCCGTGATCAATTTATGAATAGCCTTAACGATAAGAATAATAAATTGTGATTATGGTTAATTTAGATGAAGAGGTGGGATGTTCCAAACAAAGGGACACGGTGTATCACACTCATGCCATTTTGAAGAATATATAAACAAGAAAGAGTGGTGAGAAGAGTGTGTCTCTGCAGTCTAGATTAGAAGATCAAAACTGAAGATATTCCAGCAAGGAAAGTGGAAGATACTAATGCAGTGAGGGTGGAAGGGAGGAGCATGGAAGGATTCATATCCTTACCAATCAAATTGTAATTTACAAGGAAGTTGGTGATTCCTAGGGTTGTTTCCCTAAATAAATGGGAGTTGGTGCTTCCTAGGGTTGGTTCCCTAAATACAAGGGATTTGGTGGTTCCTAGGGTTGGTTCCCTATAATTGAGGGAGTTGGTGCTTCCTAGGGTTGGTGCCTTGAAGAAGGGGATCGGTGTCTCCTAGAGTTGGTTCTCTAAAGAGGATTTGTGTCCTTCACTATTCTTTATAAAACCTTGTGATTGATGTTAAATTTATTTATATAATTGATTTTCCATACAATTCATTGTTGATTTATTGTGGTGATCAATAAAATATAAAAAGTAACTACTGAATGTTGAAAAAGGGTAATATTGATTTACCCCCCCCCCCTCTCAATATTCCAACAATTGGTATCATAGGGAGGTTGCCTTCAACATAGTCTAACAACTGGAAGGTAGATCCTGAAGATGGATCAAAAAGAGGGAATATCTAACAACAAAGCACCATTGTTCAATGGAGAAGGCTATGCTCTATGGAAAATAAGAATGGCAAACTTCTTGTTGGCTCTTGGTTTTGATATATGGAAATATGTTGAACATGTTTACACTACACCAACTACTCCACCCAAAGACGCTGCAGGAAAGAGAATCCGTAATGACAACTCAAGAGCAGTTAATGGAATTCTAGGAGGGTTGACTAATTCTATATGTGTGAAGGTTATGCATTGTAAATAAGACAAATAAATATGGGACAATTTGGAGGTTTCATATGAAGGAGATGACAAAGTCAAGGAAGCCAAACTAGAGACCTATAGAACTCATTTTGAAAATCTGGAAATGAAAGAAGAAGAAAATATTGTTGAGTAATTTCATAGGGTAGATGAAGTGGTTAACTCAATCAAAGAGATAGGAGAAGAAATTACAGATAAAACTATTGTGCAAAAATTACTAAGATCATTACCTATGAGATATGATGCAAAGATTTCTACAATTGAAGATAGCACTAATCTAAGCACACTCACAGTTGATTAGCTTCATGGAATTTTTACAGCATATGAAATGAGAACAGGGAATGATAAATCAACAAAATATGAAACGACCTTTAAACCATCAAATACAAAGATGAGGTAGGAGAAAAATACCAATGATGAGTTATCAGATATATAAGATGTAGAAGAGGCCAACTTTATAAAGAAACTCCAGATAGGATTTGGAAAATATAAAGGAAAGTTACCTTTCAAATGTTTCAACTGTGGTAGAATTGGACATTTTTCCAACAAATGTCCCTATCCCATACATGAGAAAAATGATGAAGAAATTCAAAACTAGGAAAACCAATACAAGAAGAATTTTTATAAGAAAAAGAAAAACTTATACTCTAAAGAAGACATCAACTCTTCATACATAAGTGAAGATGAAGATTCAAAGATTCTTTTTATGGGAATTTAAACGCAAGATGATAAACATTCAAAAAATGAAGAAGAAGAAATCATTAGTGTAATTGAAGAACTAGGAAAAAGTAAAAAACAAAACAAGGTATTAAGAAGAGAACTTCTAGAGATTAAAGAAGC
The DNA here is from genome assembly GCA_010110895.2 of Picea sitchensis. Lineage (NCBI taxonomy): Eukaryota > Viridiplantae > Streptophyta > Pinopsida > Pinales > Pinaceae > Picea > Picea sitchensis. The sequence continues at coordinate 11,957 of SNQJ01S0014750.1, forward strand.
TACTAAATCAAGAGACAGGAAAGTTTCCAAAACCCTCAAAGAGTCGGAACAAACCATCAATTGTTTGAAGTCCCAACTCCTGGAAGCTAATAAAATTGAAGAAATCATTTTAAAACAACTTAGTGATAAAAAACAAGCATGTGAGAAACTAGAAGTTGAGATCAAGATGCTAAAAAGTGAACTTGAGAAAGAAAATAAGAGATCAAACTTTGGAAAAAGTTCAAATATCTTGGATGAAATTATCAGTAGCCAAAGGTCACCAAACAACAAGACTGGTTTGGGATACACCCAAGACTCAACTTCTACATCACAAAGATCTATCAAAAGACCAATTAGTTATGCAGATGCTCTAAAGGGCTCCTTAAGAAGAGAAGATAATAAGGTATATATGGTACCATTGAACATTGTTTCACATAAACAAAAATCAACATTCCCTACTAAAGTAATAAATAACAGGAAGAATACAATCATCCGAAGGAATCCCCTTAATAAATATCTATTCATTGGATATTGTTACTCTTGCAATAATTTTGGACATAAGGTAGTACATTGCAAAGCTTATGGACAATACAATAACAAAAATTTCCAAAGATATAAGAACAATAGGTATAATTCAGAGAAGAGAAACTACAGTTCATTTAATCCTTTGCAAAACTTCAATATTGAATGTAAAAAATGCAACAACCATGGTCATAAAACTAGAGAATGTAGATTACCAATGCAATCCTTAAAAATAGGAAACCCTAACAAACATAATAAGAAGACATGGAAAAGAAAATATGAAGTACCAAACAAGAAAGATGATGAAAACATTGCTCCTGAAATTAATGAAGTTAATAATAGGAGATTGGTGGGTAAAACTTCTAATAAGGAATATAATAATCAAAGTTATGCATATAAAGTAGATCAAACTCAATATATGAAAACTCCTAAAGAAAAATATGACACAAATCCAAAACTTGATAATGTCATACAAGAATATTATCCATTACCCAACAAATGGAAATTAATAGAGGAATATTCTCAAGACAAGGATAAAGAAGCTTCTAGTGCACATAATAGCGACGTTGATGATGAATCTCCAACAATAGAACAACAAGAAGAATTGAGTGATTATTATCTCAGAAATTTTTCAAATCTATTTTAATGGTACACTTAAACTCCTTCTCAAAGAGAAATTAAAAGCAAATAAGGGAAGGAGAATTTAGGGAAGAGATAAAATCCATTTTTTTTTATGCTCCTATGGGCATTGAAGCACATAAAAACGAATAGAATCAATGAAAGCATCATGGTTTAATGATATAAATCTATGCACGATCTGACATAGTTTATTTCAAGTCTTTATCTTCCCAGGAATAGTGTAGGTTATGTATTGGTCTCATAATGGTTACAAGTGGACAAAACCCTAAATGGAATTTACTATGTGAGCAAGAAATGGAATGAATGGAAAATTTTGCAGCAGTGAGGTGATGATGAAGATAGATTGAGTAAAAATATGAAAATGAAAAGACTGGAAACCAAAATTTCAGAGACAGTGGTTGTGACAGAGAAAATATGAAAGATATATTGGTTGGTCGATGTGTGCCTGAGTTAGTTGGAAAAATAGATCAATTCTAGTTGAATAGAATACATTCTATCAGTAAGATAAGTCATGTGGCAAGAAAAATATAATGTCTCTTAGATGACTTTAAGAAGAAGTGTACGGTAAAGAATCATTTTGGATAAAGATGAATACATCTGGTTAGAGATCGACGAGAAGTAATGGACAGATCGAAAGGTCATTTGAAAAGTATAAGCTACAATTGCACAGTGTTCCAGTAGAGCAGCAGTATCTGTAGCAGCAACATTATGATGTACAAAATTATATACATGACATCCTGTTGACATAACAAGAGGAGAGACCTTTTCAGGAAGAGCTACCCTTTTTAGAAACAAAGGGGGAGAGCAGTCAAAGGCAGAGAGAGAAAACAAAGGGGGAGTTATTCAATTTTGGCACCCAACGCATTATTGTAGGGGGAGTTATCGAAGTTCAGATATTGATCAGTAGCATATAGAAAGACAAAGCATAGGAGGTGAAATCCTTTGCCATTGATGTAAAAGGGGGAGAGTAACTTCAGAGGAGAGAAGCATCACTACAGGAGGAGATTGTGTATGAATTTGTTGTGTTGCCATCAATGACAAAGGGGGATCTTGTTGGACATAGTGTCAATAATGTGTTGTCACTGATGGTATAACAGTTAGCAGAAAATGTCAGAAAGTATCCAAAGATCAAATCTCAGAAGGAAAAGCGCATTGAGGGTATGCAGAGCTCATGTCAAATAAATATATGCAGTATGATAGTACTCAGATATTAAAGCTCAGGAAGGTTAGCGATTGAATATCAAATCTCAGAAGAGATGACGCAATGAAACTCAGAAGTATATTTCGAGGAATAGTCAACGATCAGATCAAATCAGGACCATTGATACTCATGAGCCATATCAACGGCAAGAATGAATTGCGAAGAGAAAAAGAAGAATTAAATGACTTGTTAGTTCCAATCCCACAATTGTTCTAGATCGTCAGATCTCATAAACAGAAATATCGACGACTGTGGTTGATCCAACAAATGATCAGATTAAGTCGGATTAAGTTGTGACCATCGAATATGCAAGCACTAGATCAATGATAGGGATAAATTGCGGAGCTTTGGTGATGAATTAAAACACTCTCAAGTTGTGGTTCCACAATCCACTTCGACCATCGATGGTCACTCGACCATTGGATCATTTTAAGTTGAAAGATAGGATAAGAAAGGGATGAGATCTGAGATCTCAATCATCTGATTTCCGTCAGCCGTTGGATCACTTTTGAGTGGAAGGATAGTACAAGCAAATATGGATGGTCATTGGATTTAAATCAAGGTAAAGTAGCATCGCAGACAGATTGAGTCGTCGATCTAAGATCTTGATCAAACAAACATCATTCATTTCAGGTTAAAATATGTGAGCAGTTTACGCTTTGGGAATCTCACTTAAGAAGAATTGTGAAGTTGAGATGTCGAATTACCCGAAGTATTGAAAGATGAAATTATAAAGTCACTCTCAATCGTTGATCTGAGATACATTTTGAATAGTATTATGACAGTTAGATCAAGGAGATGAATATGTTTCACATAGGGATATCTACGTCAGCAAACCATGTCATCAATAACATGTGACAGACCATGTCAGCAAGGACATGTGGCACAGTCAGATAATGACAAGTGTTAAGATGAAATTGACAGATGAGGTACATGTAAATCATGAATCTAAGTGACATGTGGTTGCCAATCATTTCATTCCATGTAAACAAGTGACATCTATAAGTTACATCACTCCGTGATATTTACTTCGAGTGTTTCACCACCAACAAATGACCTAAGTCTCGAAGTCCCAAATGCCGAAGTCCCAAAGTAGACATGAGTCATCCAATATGAAGAATACTTCGGGTGAATTCTCAACCATTGATCAAAATACAGTGGAAGTATAGCATAAGTAAAATAGTTGAAGTACCAAAGTAAATGTTGGCCATCCATCTCAATGCTTGATTAAGTCCCAGCTGTTGGATTAAGCAGTGTAAGGATCAAATCTGACCATTGATCTCGTTCCACGAAATAAACGTGAACCATCCAATTTGTTTGGAGAAATCGTATTCGAAAGATTTGAAAGGACAAAGTCTCGAAGTCATGACAGTCATCCATTTCATTGAGAGATTAAATCATGACCGTTGATTCTGATAAGCACTCAAGCGCTCGTTTGGCCTAACGTCTAGTCACCATCGTTGGTCATATGGAATAAAAGATATAAAGGAAAAAGATAGTGCGTCGCTAAAGTTGATAAGCTCGTGGTTTTGCGTTATCGGTCACATGTAATGGTTTGAAGGAATCTCCTTTGCAGAACTCGGTTTCTGAAATAATTGCAGAGATTCGGGATCGAGTTAAAAGATGAAATTGATCCATATTTGTGATCAATTTATGAAAATCCTTCACGGTAAGAATAATAAACTGTGATTATGGTTAATTTAGACAAAGAGGTGTGATGGTCCAAACAAAGGGACATAGTGTATCACACTCACGTCATTTTGAAGAATATATAAACAAGAAAGAGTGGTGAGAAGAGTGTGTCTCTGTAGTCCAGATTAGAAGATCAAAATAGAAGTTGATTCCAGGAAGGAAAGTGGAAGATACTAATGCAATGAGGGTGGAAGGGAGGAGCATGGAAGGATTCATATCCTTACCAAGAAAATTATAATTTACAAGGAATTTGGTGCTTCCTAGGGTTGGTGCCCTAAATACAAGGGAGTTGGTTCTTCCTAGGGTTTGTTCTCTAAATACAAGGGATTTGGTGCTTCCCAAGGTTGGTTCCCTAAAATTGAGGGAGTTGGTGCTTCCTAGGGTTGGTGCCCTGAAGAAGGGGATTGGTGTCTCCTAGAGTTGGTGCTCTAAAGAGTATTGGTGTCTTTCACTATTCTTTATAAAACCTTGTAATTGATGTTAAATTTATTTATATAATTGATTTTGCATACAATTCATTGTTGATTTATTTTGGTGATCAATAAAATATAAAAAGTAAATACTAATTGTTTAAAATGGGTAATATTGATTCATCCCCTCCTCTCAGTGTTCCAACATGATGGAACTCTGATTATTGCACCAAAGGTTGGTTGGATGTTGTTGTTGGAAGCCAAAATCTGAAAGAATCACTTGAAGCCATAAGGCTTCATGACTTGCATTTAACGATGATCGATACTCTTATTTTGTTGAAGAATTTGCAATACCATGTTTTTTCTTATAAGCCTAAGTGATAGGTCATGAACCAAGGCTAAGAACATAACCTGCAGCAGACTTTTGATCATCAAGGTCGTCGACCCAATCTGAATCAGTGAAAAAAACCAATAAAGGAGTCCCCCTTGATCTGTAATGTGTCTCGAACTGAACTGTACCACAGACATAACGAAGTATCCTTTTAGGTTATTTCCAATGGCTTTCATGGGGTGTTTTCATATAACGAGCAACATGACCAACATCAAAGGAAAGATTAGGATGGGTCTGAGTCAAGTATAAGAGGCTACCAATTAATTGACGGTACAATTTGGCATAAACTTTGGGAGAAGTACAGGTGGCATCAAGCTTGACTCCATACTGGAAGGGAGAAGGGGTTGGTTTACAATCGTCTATGTGAAAGTGAAGAAAAAGGTCTCAAGCATACTTATACTAGGAAATAAAAATTCCTTCATTGTTTTGCAAAACTTGGAGGCCAGCGAAATAGTGTGAAAAGCCTAAGTATGTCATTTTAAATTTCTTCTTAAGGTTGGTTTTCACATGGTTTAAAATTTTTGAGTCACTACCCGTAAGGATAAGGTCATCAACATAAAGGAAAAGGACTATGATATGGCTTCCTACTTTCTTGGTATATACATTAGGATCAAAATGTCATCTAGAGAATCCAGTGGAAATAAGAAAGTTGTCCATTTTGGCATACCAATCTTGGGAAGCTTTTTTGAGACCATAAAGAGATTTCTTGAGACAAACAAGGATAGAGTCATTTTGGACATAGCTAGGAGGTTTTTCCATGTATATTTATTTTTTCAGATCTCAATGTAAGAAGGCGGATTTAACATCCATCTGATGGACCTCCCATTTATGTGAGGCAGCAAAGGCGAGAACAAGGAGGATGGAATTCATTGTGGATACAAGGGAAAAGGTTTCATTATAGTCCATTCCTTCAACTTGGGAAAATCCTTTGGCAACTAACTAAGCCTTGTGTCTTTCAACACTTCCATCTGATGCATACTTAGTTTTGTAGACCCATTTACATCTGAGAAGTTTTCTTCCTTTTGAAAGAGGTACAAGATCCCAAGTATCGTTTTCCATTAAATAACGATACTCTTTGTTGGAGCTGCCTTTGTTTTTTCTAGCCCATCACAAATTTCATTTTTAATGCTCAAAATCGAAATATGTTTTCGTATTTTTCGTCTGTGGTTTCAAAATCTCTGAAGCATTATCACACAAACAACGATGATTGTTGTATTCTCGAGGCTAGTCCTACCTTTTGTAAAAAAGTTTCCTCTTTTTGTTCCACCTCAGGATATCGTAAGTCGGATTCTCTAAATCACGTAGTTCACACATACCGAGCAACAAAATGGCGAAATCGTTTTAACTTTTTCACCTAGGGCAATAACAGGAGTAAAGTTTTCCTAAACCATGACTAAAACGTCATCAGGTTTTTGCACCTCGGCGTTCACCAAATCCAAAAATTTATGGTCATAGCCCCGATAGCCGAGAACACGAGGCCCTTATTTTAGTAACCCGTGTCAAGGTTAAAAAGAAAAGCTAAACCATGGTAAAAGTTCTGTCAGCAATTCGCCACTCGACGTTTTCTTTTTTAAAAGTTACACCGTCTCAGCCCCGACTCGCGAAGTCACAATAAGGATATAAACGTAATTAATTAATCACTAAATCCAAGTTTATATTCCCTTTTTATTAATTCGTATTATCGCGATCTCGCGGTTTCGCAGCTCGTCATGCAAACCTCCCGGAAACTTATTTTCGAAGCTCCGAATCACGATATGGAGAATATGGTAATTATGAAATTAATTGAGCCCCTAATCATGATTACATTTTTATTAACCAAAATCGATCATCGCAGTCTCGGGTGTTAGAGGTTCAAAGTGTTAAAGTAAAATCCTTGATATAACAAGTACCGAAATATTGATTAACGTTGGTAAAACTGGATTAATTAAGCTAAATCAATACATATCCCGTGTTTCGATGCTTCCACGATTTACAAGGTAGCCTTATTTCTTCCATATTCCAATTGACATTTTAAACCGCCAAAATTTATGACATTAATGAGGAAATAGGGAAAATCGATGAATATAAGATCGGATTTTATGGCAAAATTTATTTCTAAACATGATTTCACAGACTTGTTCTGAAAGGTACCAAGTTTTCGAATATATATAAGAGTTGTGGTTCATTATAAAAAATGCATTTTCATATTACGCAAAGAACATTATCTTTGAGCAAGCTGACTTCTGTATGTATATGTATTTCTATCATAGAAGAGCTAAAGCACAACCCTGAGCCATGGCTCCGCGAAAAGCATCCAAAGCCAGTGTTGAGGTTTCGGGACAAGGCTCAGACAACGTTGTTGATACTTTGCCTTGAAGTATCGACTCGGTCCCGAATTGTTCGTTCGTCTTAGATGTTCTGCAGGTTGAATTGGTGGATTATTCCGATGACTCCAGCGACAATGAAAAAGATCATATAACCACCAAGTATAAGATCGTCATCCAATCCGGAATGCACAAAGTAGCATCCAAGCCACGACTATTGCCATATTCTCATATGGTCCGATGAGCATTAGACCATGTGGACATACTGACCAGAACCATCATGAATGAGAAGAAAGTCACCGTCGGGACTTTCAGGCCAGAACACCTGCAAGCCATGTATAAGCTTCCCACAACGTTTGACTATACATATGGCACCGAATTCTTGGACGAGTTCAAGAAGAACGAATGCATACAGTATAATAAAACAATCTCCATTTTAATAAGAGATTAGGTTTCGCACGCCGCAAAGTTCAAGGCTGATAGCCATGGCTTATATTCAATAGCTTCCTTAGAACCACAGTACAAGTATGTTGCCATGATGACATGCAGGTTATATGGGAGAGAGGACACCTCACATTTTTTTCTTCTGTGGGTGCCTCTAATGTTTCAGGTCACTGAAGGCAGTTCCTTCGACTGGGAAAAAATGTTGTCCAATAGCTTGACCAGTCGGGTCACAGAGTATCGGGCTCAGAAAGAGAGCAGAAAGGCATCTTCATTTTTCATGTCTGCATACATTATGGACGTCGTTTGTTTTTTGACACCATTTCCCTTAATGAGTTGGAGTTGGACTTCGACAGAAGACGAGCCCATACACGTCTATCATTCAAAATTATGGGAAAACAAAGCGGTAAATTTCGTATACGAAATATTCAACTGGGTGATGGTGCCTTTGCATGTCACTATTTTCGATTACCCGCCACCCAGGATCTCGGACAGTATAGTAAAAAATCTGAGCAGCATAGCAGACTGGTATGTAGAAGCTGAATTTTCATACCTCAGAGTTTTTGGGGCTTCTATTCCCCCACATGCATTGCCATTGTTCATTCCTGACAAGATGGCTTGTCGTGAGGTTGCCAGAAAAACAGTAATTGGTGGTATAAGAAAGGATCTTAAGGGATACTCAAAGAAGGTATGGCCGCCTTTTCCTATTCATTTAAATTCATATTCTTTATTAGGTTTCAGGCATGCCAAAGTTGAGGAAACAACCCTGGAAGACCTAAATTTAGTCATCATTGAATACAAGAAGCACGATACGCAAAGGGTTGTGAGCAATCATTTGGCTAGTTGCGGGCTCAAGAGATTTGAGCATGAGAATTCACCATCGGATGACATTTTATGAGGCGCAAGGTCCTATGCCGAGATTCTAGCTCGGATACAAACCTTGGCACCCAAGGAAAGAGCCGATGTTCTGAAGTTCCAGGAACATTGACGCAGTTGTCTTCCCGCAGTGTTGCGGGGTGAGAGTCTGAGTACGACAGAGGCGAAATAAAGAGATGTCGAAGGATCTAAGGATGCAACTCCCGATCAAGAAAAACACCAAGACGAGGGAGAGCAAACTAAGAGTCTGAAAACAGAGATAAAGACTCCCGACCAGCCGAAGAAGCAGAGTCCGGTTACTACTCCAGGAAAATTAGCGAAGCAGGTCAGAGAACCTATCACATCAGTTACTCTCTTGCAGTCGACTCA